>JAHZMW010004018.1:0-14483 GCA_027743745.1 Alloscopus bannaensis
CCTGCAAATTAATCGAATTCCGATCTCCAATTTTTTTTGTCAGGGTAGTCCTCCTGGTCTGGCTCTAGCAGCAGGGACTGACTGGTTTAAACAACTGCATCTGGACAATCGGATTATGCCACTATATTTAGTATCGGAATATGTACATAGAAAGTAAAATATAAATTACAATTTGAATAATATGCGTTCGATTGAACAGTTTCAACAAGATGTTACAGATGTGATGTACAACTGTTTACTTTAAATATATACATACATCCAATATAAATATTGCTTTCCTACCGAAAAGTTCTACATCGCATAATTGCTCGTTGTTATAAAAAGTACCAACTATATCTACATAATATACATATGTACAAATAACTACATACAGTATACGCATCCCTACTTCAAATTCAAACTTCACACAATATTTCTCAACACTGAACATAACGCGATGGGATGGAGGTGACACTTGAATGAAGTTACCATAAAACGAAGTTACATTCGTTGGTTCGGCAGCGACAGTGACATTTAAGGCATCCATGTTGCCACACTGGTTCTGATGGATTATTACCGTTTTCAAGGTAAACAATCTTTAAAAAAAGAACCCAAATACGAGTGTATTAGAGTGATTGTGATTGTGAAATCCGTGCATTTTCTGTTTAAAAATATTTCCTGTTCTAACCTTATAGCATTGACTGGATAAATGCATTCCACGCCTTGTTCTTTAATTCTATGGCATTTAAAAGCATACTTTTTCTTTTGAATCTCTGGGTTCGGATCGAAATACTCAACTGCAACACGGCCCTCAATACTGCTTAGAACGTACCCCTGTGTTTCCGCAAATGTCAAACAATCATTTAAAACTTTAATATTTTTCAATTGATAAAAATTCACTAAAAAAGATAAATTATAGAGTAGGTTGCAAACGTACACGCATCATCATATTATTGTATCTCATCTAATCTTTACTACTCTCTTATCAGTCGAAAAAACACGATTAATATATGATGATTTGTAACCGTTTGTGTCAATTGAAAGTATGTACCTGTTTGTTTGGAAATATTCTGACGCATCTGGTTTGGTATTTGAGTAACGAATCTCTTTGTTGAAACGGCTGTCCCATGTTTCGTAAATCCCAAACGATAATTTTCCTTGAACTGGTGCCAACTATTAACATTTCATCTTTGACGCTCATTGTATAAATCTATAAACAATAACGAAACTACCCTTTAACAAAACGTAACATCTTGTATCAAAAATGTTAGTTTCAATGAACCCATCAGCATCATCATGAGTTATGAGAATCATATACAAGATTTATTACTAAAGTCGACTAAAACACATTTACATACTTGATCTTGTTGCGAGTGAACTCCAATAGGTCCTAAGGATCTAGCATCCCAAAGCTTAACCATTTTGTCCCAACTTCCGGAAACCAAGATGCTTTTATCTTCGCTATAGTCAATACACCGAACTGCGTCATCATGTTGACCGACTGTATATCCTGTGCATAAAACACAAAGTTTAAGATTATTACACCTCACCAACCGTTTGATGCTGGGCTAATTCTAATTCCATCGGACTTTCACTTGTACTTCCAACTTACTCTGATCCCCTGTAAGATCGCATGAAATTATCGTTCCATCCAGAGCTCCACTGAAGATTTTACTAGAATCCTGCAGACACATCATAAGTTAGTGGTACACACCAATTTGTACACTATATATCTCTCACTGAGAGATACTTGACTTGAGAGAGAGAAACACTTGATTTCTTGTATGCTGAGAGACTCTCAGCATACAAGAAATCAAGTGTTTCATCCAATTACCGTCATCAGTGTATCCAGAACGGGTGACTGATTGTGAGTATACTTCGTCCTCACAGTGTTTCCCAACACATCGTACACACGAACATAAGAATCCCAAGAAGAGACAATCAAAACGTAGGATGTGCTTGGAGCGAATCTGACTGACGATATAGCGTCGTCGGGAGGAGTTTTCAGCTTATACTCAGAACGCGCCTCCGAGGTCATGATGATAAACTACTGTCAACTGGTATCGGCGATCAGTCAAATGGCTAGATACAGCGGCTTCTTCTGGTGGCTTCGGCTCCGGTTCTTAATCAGTCAAAATCAGAAAAATACTATTCATCTCATGACAACCCAAACCCGTAGCAATTCAATAAATTCGATTTCATCCTGCCCGATTTCAGAAGATGCGACTTACGATAAAATACTTCTGGAGAATACTCTCTGACCCGTAGACTTCAAAAGAACAACAGTGATGCTACAATGCAATCCTTGCTCGGCAATCCTTTCACATAATTTTTTTAAAACGTATTTAGCGTAAATCTGTAATCACAACTTGCGTGCGAAAACAAACTTTTCTTCCTCAAAAGAAACTAAACTTATCCAAAACAAGACCGTCAACACCGAAATGCTTTGCTGTTGTTGGTAAACATACAATGCATAATCATTTTCTCTTTATGTGCTTGTTACCTTTCAACTAGTGTTATTGACAGACAAGTCAAGCAGTACCTTGCCGCGCTTCACTGGGGCACACTGATCTCCGTTAAACTGCAGCTTGATGAAGCAACAAAGTAAAAATGAATCGCGTACGTCTGTTTTTGTGCCGAGTAGTGGTGGAAGCTCAAGAGTCACGATCAAACATTGAGTCACCGAAGTCAGTTTTACTTAATTGAAGGTACATTTACAAGATTTTTAGTTACTGATTGTTTGGGTGCTACGAGTGTTATTTTTAACAATATTCCAACGTTTCGGTTGTCGGTTAGTTTATTTAGCCCTCTTCAGCAGAAGAATTGTGCAAAAGGAGGTAAAATGACAAGAAACATGAAACTTTTTTGTTAATTTATCAAATTGATTTTACAATTTACAAGATTGTTTAAAAACCAGAGACAATTTGTATTTATAGAAATCGTAGAGCATTTTTTACCCACAGCATGTCGAAAGCATGAAAGTTGTGCATAAAAATTTTCGCAATCGAAAGCATTATCTTCACTTGTCGTGTATATCCATTTGTCGAAGATTTGTCAAGTTCACAATAAAAAGAGAGAACGTGAGTAAAACCGCATACTTCTATTTATGTCAATAAATAGTCAAGTATGTAGTCTAGCTAATAATAAATAAACTATTATGTAAGCTCTCCGATGGAATTATTCATTGAAACATTTTTAAAGTTTTGAAAAAAATTAGGTTTTTAGTAAAATTCTTTAGGGAATTCTCCAGACTAGTAATATAAAGTTTTGAACAACGTGCCGAAGATTTTGTACCACTATTTTTTTAGCCTTTTTACACCTTGCTATAAACAAGCGAAAGTAAAAGTAATAAAGTCGTTGTACACATTTCATGAATATTATAGGACCCATATGACGACACGGCGGTAGCACATATGCAACGATACAACTAAATATTTGACGAAGGTGCTTGCTTACTTGTAAGTAATTTATAAACAGCATTAGACCAATAGGTTTTAGGCGGATCTAATCAGAGACACCCTTCTTCTTTCGATAAAATTTTGTATGCATGATTAGCGTGATTTCAGTAGAGCAGAGGACACGATTCTAATTGCCTCTCTAGAAAGGATTGGATGGTGACTTCAACCAGGTGCAGGCTTGACTCTCGTTAGTCACAGGCAACTGGGATGTACTTTCCATAAGTACCTGTGAGTAGTTAGAACGATGTGCTTTGCCTTGTGCCATAATCTAACACGTAATTTGCATTTGAACAAAGGGGTTCAGGTTTGCGATATGAAATGCTACCACACGTCACATACGTGATCTGATTGCTTTGATAGTGCGTACATATATGCACACATGTATTGTTCAGCAGATTTGGAGTAATAGATAGGAAGTTTGCTTGATTGGTTAAAAAGTAACTGTCGAATTTCAGTCAGTCATTTAACGTATTACATACATACATGCAATAGTGGCTTGAATGAATATTATGCCAAACTCTTCTACTACATGCTGTCCTAATGCCGAGGACGTTGGTTAAAGAGGAATGCATGCAGACGAAAAATACGTTATCCACATAATTTCATCGATAAGTCAGATTTCCATTGGAGAGTATAAATGAGCTGTCGTAATAATATTTGTTCATCTACGCACCTTTCTTAAGTAGTCAATAGTGTTTCTTACTGCATTTGAGACGCATTTGTAGAGATACTAAACTAAGGAAAGGATTGACCGTGTTTGTATTTTGCTGATTTTCAGTCAATAATCCTTTTCTCGTGAAAGTTAATCAATTCTCATGGCTCATAAGCTCTGTGTAAGCGATTACTAAAAATTGAATAATTCACAGCAATTTGAAAATAGGTATTATGTAATATCTGGCACGAGTGACGAGTGACTTTATTGATTTGTGTTTGTAATAAAACCCTAAAGATTGCGGTGTTGCTCATCGCTGCGCTGGTTGCGGTCTCAACAGGCCAACGTCAGAGAGCCAGAGGTCAGTACGGACGACGTCAAGTAATTGAGGAAACACAACCTCAGCCAGTGGTTGCTGTGTTGGAGCATGAAACGGAGCGTCCGAAAATATATGAAATCCATCGTGAGATAGCCCCTAATCTTGGTGATGGGACCTTCAAGTATTACTCGGCTACCTCGGATGGGTTGGAATCGGAGCAGGTTGGCCATTTCAGCAATCCTCTGGACTCTCAGGTCCACCAAGGATCGTACACTACGAAGGACGAACATGGACAAGTTGTGAAGGTCGATTATATCGCAGACAAAGGTACGCAATCATTTTATCATTGGCCCATTGCATTATTTTTTATAGACTGGACTGATCTGGTTTGTCACGCTTCGTATCTGAGCATGTCATTACCATAATTTGTGCGCAGTAATCTGATAATGTGGAAGAGGACTGCTTCATTTCTTTTGTGGAAAACGCAGTAAAAACTGCCAGCACTAATAATAATTGAATAATTAGAGTTCCTGCTATCAAGCTAACTTGATCTTTTATATGTTTAGATGGATTCCGCCCTGTAGGACCTACAGGTGCTCCTGTTCTCCCCACACCACCTCCTGTACCGTTGGAACATCTTAAAGCTCGCCAGGATATTTTGAATTTGCAAGCTTCTATCAGGCAACAGCATCTTGGATATCTTAGGGCAGGTTATGCTGCTCAGGGAATTGCCATTCGGCCCACGATATAAAAATCAATGAGGCATCGTTTTCGAATTTCATTTCGTTGATTCCGAATCGGAATTTCCGATTGTATACTTTTTATACGCTTCTGCGTACTTAATAGGCATACATATGTTTTGCATGAATGCCCATTAAATCAATCTATATATATATATGTAATTACACGCTGTTGTACTCGTAGTAAGCTTGACCAGCATAATCCACAATATAATTGATCAGTAAAAAAAATTAATTCAATGGTAGCAAACCAGCAACGACTTGCGAGCGACGTGATTTATCGGAAGTATAATGGCTAACTTGTAGAAAAGCTATTCCAGAAACACACGTTCAGCTGGAAGTTGGAAGAATATTAGCCTTTGACACAAAGGACTAATTGTAAGACAATTTCATAGGAAGTATAGCATGTAGAACACAGCTACATCACCGTGTACCCGTACGAGTGTTTGAGTACAGATGCTGACCATGACCTGCGTGGAGGGAAGTGAGGCAAAGTGACGTGGTCTGACACTAATTTTCACCTCTTCACCTCTTTTTTTATCCAGCAAGCTTGAAGAGATCAAAAGGTTATAAACAATATGCATAACACAACTAGGCAGTCAATACACGCCCCTGCTTACGTGATTATGATTGGATTCTGCATAATATTAAGTTAACCACGTCCATGGACACACGAACGTTTCATCTCCTACCCCAAGGAAAAAATCTTCCAAAAGTTGCATATGATGCGATAAGAAACATTGCGGTTAGTGTGTTACAAAAGTCGACATCATGCATATACTTCGTATATATTTACACAACTCGTGTTCTGTATATGATTTTCCCTCAAAATGAGAACAGTGCTTTATTACCACGTTCACTGCACGAGGAATCAAGTTGTCTGGGGTTGTTTGTGGTAAAAAATACTTGGCCACGGAAATTTTCCATTCCACAAAAGTTTTTGTTAGCAACAAAGGAGATTATCTTCACGTGCTTACGGACATCTTTCTGTATGGACTACTACGCAGGCATGAGGCGTAAAAGACAAAACATGTACTCTTGCAGTGAAATAAGTTTCTTTGCACACTGCAAGAATTGTTATAATTTCACCGAGTGAAGAGATGATGGACAAAACTGACTGTTTGACGGCTGGTTATTGGGAAGTTCCCAAAGGAAGCCATTGAGAACAACAGTTTC
Organism: Alloscopus bannaensis; assembly: GCA_027743745.1. Classification (NCBI taxonomy): domain Eukaryota; kingdom Metazoa; phylum Arthropoda; class Collembola; order Entomobryomorpha; family Entomobryidae; genus Alloscopus; species Alloscopus bannaensis. The sequence goes on from JAHZMW010004018.1 coordinate 6,325, forward strand.
AAGCAGCAATCCAGAAGAGAGTAGAAATTTATTTATTTCTGTAAGATGCTACGAGATTGCATAAACTTAAGCATTGTTTCGAAATGTAGCATCGCACAAAATGAATAAGAGATGATGACTTCAAATTCCAATGCCAAACTTTGTACAGTTAATGAATCGAAATCTTTGCCAAACTCATTTGTCTGCTTTGAGGAATTCGCATAAGACTAGCTCCATGGTTCAACTGTAAAACAATCCGTACTGGTGAGATGTGGATGTGACTCTGATCTTCAGTGTATCAGTGGAGGGAGACCCATACAGCGCAAAATCGGTCAAATTAACCCGAGACGAGGACTCCGAAGGACTAAAAACTACGTCATAGCGTATGTATTCATAAGATTTGGCAAAACATTATCTGTCAGATTATCGTGTAATGAATTTTACAAGCATTTGCATATTTTTCTGTGTCATCAATCAATTTCTACCGCACATCCATTAGCGATTTTGCTTATGGAATGTTTCAGAAAGTTCTTCTTGATGCAAGCGTTTTCTTCTATGTATGTAAGTATATCATTTCATGCTGCAGTTTGTTGGTCAACTATGTATCTACCCTTAGACGAAGCAAACAAAGTGGAACAATACCAAAACCACGGAAAACGTGTGTACCCAAAAAGACTATCCTTATACAGTGTATGCAGCGTGACACTGATGAGGATTACATTGGCACCTGTGAAAGGCGTTACTTCAACTCGTACATCTTATTGGTTCAAGTTCTTGTTGTAAAATGGATTATTGCTGGTCTCCTAATTTGTTCAGGTGAGTCAGACATGAAAACTCATATCATGTAAATACTCACCTTACAAATCATTCTGTCCACCTTATCATTACTTTATTATACGTATCGAACCAGCACACACTCCTCCGCTTCCGATACTTCCGCGGTTGTATGTATATATAAATGCATGAGCGGCATACGAGAGCAATTCATAAGATAGCGTCACTTCACGTCACGTATGCTTCGGCCTAAATTGTATATTGAAAACGAAGAAAGATGTAACGAGAAGGGACACATTTTCGCCGTTCTCATTCAAAACCCTCACAAACTCATAATTTCCTATATACCCTTGTTTGTGAATACATCCACTTTTTCATAAAGAGCACAAGTAAACAGGAGAATGTGTTTGTTTTTCTCATACCATTCCACATCTGGCGAGAAGTTGACCTTCGGACTTGCTTGCTCATTCTGCATGATGAGATACAACAGCTTCATTAACCTATAATATGTCGTTATGTGTTCCTCGTTGCACGCTTTCGCACATATATTTTCCGCTTTAGCTCCAAATTACGAGAGCAATGCTTGCACAATCTCTTGTCAGCATCATCATCATAATTTAGCATGAGCCATATTAAAAAACAAGTGTGCAACTCATAATCCATCTGATGATGGTAACGCTAATAACAACGTTGTGACGCTTTATGGGGTTTCCTCATGCAAAATTCGACGAGTCTCCGATGTACCTCGTGCAGGAATAAGCTCTGCAGACTCTGTATCATATATTCGTAAGTAGCTTTCCATACCACATCAAAGGAGAAGAAGTCTTTTGCAGATACAAATTCAAAACGATGCATGCCAACATGTACCCACAATGTTGGTGTGTTCTGAGCTCACATTGACTACAGCATCGCACATGCAGCCAACTTGTGCGTTGTGCAAAAGACTCATTTCAAGTTTATCATTACAGAGTGAAAATATTTACTTCTAATATCACCATCATCCATGTACACACGATGTGCAGAATACATACCTACACACAAAAGTCCACAGCAGAATAATTCCACATGGATCTTCGTCATATTCTGTGGTAACGTTAATCTTCCAACAAGCAACAAAAACATAAAAAATTTGCTTACTTCAGGCAGACAAATGAGTAATGCAATATACCCAACAATTCTAGTACGGCCTACGATGTATATGATGCGTTTGAAAAATGGACAAAAAGATATGGTTGCACTCTCGGAATACAATCATTTTATGCCGACTCACACATCTGTATATGTACACACTGGCTTACATACCTAGATACTTCGAGTTTACTTTGTTTGTGTTGAGTTGGGCACACGGAATAAGGAATAGGAAAATGAATATAGTAATATGGTCCTCATATATGAGTACGAAGCCGAGTTTTTTACGAAACACGAAAACACACACATGCCAGTCTATCTCCTGTTCTGGTCGATTGCTGTTTCTCTCCTCTGAATTAATATAAAGAAAAGAGAGACTGGATATCGTAATACGAATTTACACATGACAATTGACAAAGTGTAAACGTCTGTTTTGATTGTACCTTGATTCACTTCCAGTTTTGATTCACGGTTGGACGGTGCAAACACTATAGTGAACAAAACAAGTTTTGTGAATTTGCGTCGCAGTGTGGATTAGCAATTTAATGAACTCAAGTAACTCACTCTCTCAAGTCCGTTCATTTTGAAAAAGAAATGTGAATCTTTCAATTAACAAGTTTTAGCGGATGCTTATAACCGTCCGCGTGGTGCGTGTTTGTGCGTGCATGTGTGCGTAATATGTAAATGTTGTATATGCCACAGGTAAATGTACCTTCCAAGTAAATACATTCTTATCAATGCAATATACGGAAGGATTTGTAGACTATATAGATAGGGAAGCATGAGAACTGAGACTTGGGAGCAAGTCAATTGTTTAGCAACAACTCTGAATTTTCTGTTCATTGACTTTGACTCGACAGATTGCGAACTTTGGACTCACTACTAGACACGAGAATTCGGAGGGTGTTATCACCAGAGTTGGGAGCAGAACAGAAGGAGCATTACCAATGACACACGTTTCAAAGCTCTTCCAATTCGTCCGGATAAGTGTAGGTATGGCTTATGTGTTTGAGTTATTATAGTACATCAGTATAGCTTACATAGTGCATGTACAATGAGTAAACAGCATTGTGAGACACAATTTAGACGTATTTTAGGGAATCCTGAGGTTTGCTTTCTCCATAACATTTTCATCAGTGTAAGTGCATGTAAATTGTATTTGTTGGCGAGTAAGGATAATGCAAGTTATATGCAGTAATTTAGTATGTACAAAGATGAAGTATAAAGTATAAATCTGTTATAACTAAAAAGCAGATCAGTTGTGAGTGTACTTTTCACTTTAACCCGAACCATTTGTTCACCTTCGCACACAACACTCTCTCGTCAATTGGCAAACAAAAAGATAGCAAATAACAACAACGAGAAAGCCGTATTTATAGAACTGCGCAAAGTGATGTTGTCATCCAAGACTGCAGTCATTTTGTAGTGAAACACGGTCGAATCACGCACTGATCGCCAGGCATTTGACTGGATTTGATTTTTGTCACATTTGCATTGCTGCACATCAAATGTCAGCCGTCGAGTTTATAATCTTTAAGTACAACCGCAACACGTGAATATCACATTTATTGGTTTCATTGATCTGTACTTTAATTTTGTTTTTAACATTACGTATTATGAAAAGAATGGGAATCCTTGAGACGCACGCAGCGATGACGGTAAAAGGTAATCGTCAATAATATCATCATTGATTACAAAAATATATTGTTCTTCAAGCGTATTTAGAAGTTTAGTTTGAATGATACAACTTAACAAGTGTGCCGGTAAGCAAACATTAAGCAACCTCCGTATCTGTGCTTCCTATAAAGTGAAGCGATTCAGAGGCATCAGCATGGGTAGAAAGTTCATATTCGTCAAAAAATAGTTTACAAACGATTGGTACAGTAAAGCAAAGAGATTAGATCTGATTTTTAGGGCATTGCGCTTCACTAGAATAGAATATAGTTGTGATCGACCGTGGTCATGCTACTAGGTGTGAAAATGTTACTTGAACCATATACGATTCGTGCAAGCGATCGATCATACACGTATATTGTCTACAATATTTTCGAATTTGGTATGAGCAGTTCCAGCCAGACTGGAGTACGAAAAGGCTCACACACCGGACATGTGTAGCATTTTTGTCTGGGGACACTACTGCCAACAAAATCAATTCATCAGATTCATTTTAAGCTGCCAATTGACTTTGCAAACATTTGAAGAATAGAAAAGAACGCGTGAGTTATTCTGCTATTACTTACTACATGGCAAAAGCTTGTGCTGTCTATATAGAGCTCACCAACGATATTGGATATATGCATATTGTATGCCTAGGAAATCTTAGAACCTCGGGGAGTCTTTCCTGAAGTGTGCGTATGGATGAAGAATACATTCCTTAGGTTTTGTTACATATTGCTAGAAGATTGTTAGCTTGCTTAGCTCAAAACTCATCAATATCCGAACGCTGTCGGATGGGAAAATAGTGGACCCAAGTTTTCGTTCTTAATTTGAGAAGAACCCGGAACGAAGCTCACCGTCGCATAGAATGGTTGCTGCGTGAGAAAATGCATACTGTGTGCTAGGAAGTCAGGTATAGAACTGCGTAGTTGTATTTTGAGTTACTGCAAACTTTCACATAAAGACTGTTAGGTTTATTCATTACATAATTGTCAGATCATGCAGTCCATTAAAGAGACGTTGACGCTTTTAGTTAGGTTGCTGACTAGCTGTGACTAGTTTTTATTCACGGTTCTGGATATCACAAAATTCATAGCAGCTCAAGCAGCAAGAAGATCCTAAAGGTGACCAATTTTGTAGATAACCCGAGACAGCTTCAAAGAAGTCGCAGTTTACGTTGCAATTAGTGATTAGTAGCTGTGTGTCTTCAAAGGACGTGACACCATTGAACACACCCACCGAAGTCGGACCAAGGTCAGCTTTTAGTGTACTGTTGACATTGGTGGATTAATACAGCGAAAAAAACTACATCCGTTTGACCTTCTAAAGCGAGATTTGTGCAAAACTCACAAAACCAACGAACGAGAAAATTAAGCTTACAGATATTTCAAACATGTGAGGTGTTTATAGATAACTGAGAGCTACAACATACGCTGATGCATTTAAATTATTCATTTAGTTACAATACACTCTTTCCTTCATTTGTTTTACTACAATATGCAGGGGAAAGGAATACATACTTATTATCATAAAGCTTGTCATTGTCTGTTTGTCCCTATAAAAGAACGTGCTCGCAGAAACTTGATATTCCATGTTAAGCGACTTTCGTCCAGAATGAAATAATAATTAGAGAAATCCTACTTCAGAGTGCCGTAAAATTTTCATACAATGTTTGTAATTCCAGGACGCACTAATTATACTACGATGAGAAAAGTAGACATAGAAAAGTTGGGTTTGCGGAGGGAGGATTAGTGATTAGAGGATTAATTTGCCTTTGACATGTAATAAGACGCTGCTAATCATGTGATACGAACTCAACTTCCACACGTAGATCTTCAGGTACATAAATGTAGACAAATGAGGTAGGCACACACACAACACACATTTCGTCAACCGAATACGTGACAACTTTAATCTTCCATTCACCAATGCAGTCGTTTATGACAAACAAATCATAAAGCCAGAATGACAGCATAGAACGTTGTTTAGAAGGTGAAGAAATGACACGGTTATGCTGTGTGTTTTACAAATGAATGACAGGTTTGTCAATTTGCACATGAAGGCAGACATAGGTAATAAAAAATCTAGTAAAATAATGGACAGAGTGTACAAAAAGATAGCCGACAATAATTCCAACGTATTCAAATCCATAATTTCTGCACATGAAACGATACAAATGATTGTAAACGCAAATATAATATTATGCATGACACACATACTCTATAAACCTTTCCTAATTATCTTTGTCAACAGGTACGCCCCTAAAGCACTTGGATAAGCTTCCAGAAAACTGAACTGAGCAACTCTTCTCACACCTCCAAAGATATTTGGTGAACATATCCTTCAATACATTTAAAAAAAAAAAAAACTAGCTTTTTCCAGTGCTGCCAGTCCACACAGCCAAAAAGCGTATGCTAATAATAGAAAAAGCCGTCTCCAGTTGCCAACTTGCAAAGCTGCCTCTCGTAAGCAAATATGTAAATGCTAAAAAGTTAGAAAAAAAACGGAGCCGTACTCGAGAAGGACAAACACAAGCTGCCACTTACACTCTGCTCCTGCTCATGTTCTCCAGTGATAACACTTATCATCACGTCAGCATCATCGTCGAGTGTGTGGAACGCTGGAGAGGATCCATGATCGAGCAAGTACCATGACAAAACAATAACAAATCCTCATTCGCACACGATATAAGCCCCACCAGCAATATTATCCAACAACCAGTTAACCTTGAAGTGGAAAGACGCTGGAAGCGGAGAGCGAAGACGAGGATCGACATTTGCAAGACTTTCTCTTCTCCAGCTTGTTTTGAGGATCATTCGTCCTTCGTCGTCATTGAGTCAACAATATTCTGGACGAAACTGTATTTCTCAGTTAAGAGGCCCCCTCCGGTGGTCCTGTTGTGTGTGACAGGAACAAAGGAAGGTTGACTCAATGTGCCGGAAAAACGACGAGTGTCTTCATCATCTCTTTTCGCTAGCTGTTTCATTTTATTTGCCCACCTCTGACCACACACTTGCTTATCAAAGGACCAGTAGTCATTTGGAGGCATTATCCGTGTCTTGGAGAAGATATATTTCCAGCTGCGACCAATATTGCTTGGAAACCCTGCAGGGTTGTGGACAACTGGTGCTAATGAGTTAGCAGCACGGCAACATTTAACTGTCGCTTCTGTCATCGACACTTTTCACCGGTTCTCCAGCGTTTGACGTCATTCTCATTTACATTCTTCAGCACCGTTGAAACGTCCACAGAAGTCACTAATTAGTTTGTCGAGCCTGACATTGTTGACGTGAGGACTTCCTTTTGGATTTCCACCCCCATCTTCTTTTGAGGACCTTCAGAAATACGTCTTGCATCACCATGAGGCTCACACCGAGAGTTTACCGAAGTCTTGGCAAAATGCTCGACTTCTACTCACAGTTTAACCCGTCACCGTTGTCGATCAAGCAGTTTATCGATTTCGGTAAGTTGGACTACTTTTGCTCAGTAATTTTTGATGGCTTGGTTTTTAGTGTTAGTAATATCATTCTTTGGGAGGAGGTTGAAACGTAGGCCGGTGGCCCGGTGGATTGGTTCCGGTTCCTGGAATCCTTGTGACAATTTCTCGTGCATATTTAATGGCAGAGTGGGGTATATGTATTATTGATTGCTACTCGTCTGTCACCAAGAACAAAAAGTAGGTTGAGTAAAGTGAGTGAGTGAGCCTATAAAAGGATTGACGATGATGTGAAAATTAACCTTAGGGGCCATAAACAAAGAAGCTTCTCTAAAAAAAACTTTTTTCAGACCCCCCTCCCCCCCTATGTCACGCTCATTTAACATTACGTAAATGGACGCATTTACATTACCGTCACGCTCGGGTCAGACCCCCCTCCCCCCTCCGAATAGAAGCTTCTTTGTTTATGGCCCCTTAGGAATGCTGCCATCACGATTATGTTCGGACTCCAAATCAATGTCACTACGACTCTCTGGCTGACCATTAAATGTTGGTGACGAATATCTGCATTAATTTGGATTGCTGCAGCTGTGCTCGCAGTTATCCTTGTGACTTACGTCCTTTTTCTACTTCTAAATGGGGTGAAGGTGACTGAGAAGAGGTCTGATTTTATACGGCGTCAGCAGACGGGCTCTCATTCTTTTAATTTGAAAATATACGTATAATAATGATATGTAATATAGCTATGTCAAATAAATACAACTGCTTTTTCTATACTATGACTCGCACACAAGGATTGCAAACTGAGCAATATTTTTAAAAATTGGTTTAAACTCAGAGTGTGTGTCTCTTTATGCTTGATGTTACATACTCGGATATATGGTGTTCATAAATATTAATTGAATTGAGTATGCAAAAACAATTAATTACCTACGCTAACAAGCAACACTTATTTCCAAACTTCAAGGAAATATTCAAAATACACATACATTGCATACAAAATCGTCCATACGTTTTTTTGCATCGCAGATGCAAACTTTTTTACTCAGAAGCCAATCCTGTTGCCAAAGCAGTATCTTTATCGTATATTGCAACGACTGTGATAAAATTAATCTAGCTGCCATGTTTTTCGCTTTACCTTTTAATAAATGTTTCGAAATTTTAAAATGTGCTATGGTTAGCACTA
>JAHZMW010004019.1:0-12053 GCA_027743745.1 Alloscopus bannaensis
CAAAGATATCAGATGTTGCAACTTACAGGTTTTTAACTTGACAAGTATTGCAGTTACACCCGCGATATAATAATAAGTAATATTTTATGTTAAATAAAAAACACCGAATTTTGTGGTTCTTTTTTATAACTTGTCTTGAAACATTGAAGTTCCAGTCAATTTGGTTAGCCAAGAGCAGACTATGCCACGCCGAGCATATTAGAGTTTGCAAGTTCGAGTTTAAATTATTGTTTACTGTGGAAAAGTTTTCTTAGATGCACAACAAAGCATAACTCGTCATCTTTCACAGGAAAGATACTACCTTGATAGGAGTTGACATTCCATTCATCTCTACAAATTTTTCCTATATTGTGCGTGCGCATTAAGGAATATAAGTATCGCCAGAGTCTGAACCTCAGCTCAAGAACCTGTCCAGCAGGTTTAAAATAATGTGACTGACTCTGCGTCAAATGAGTAAGGTACACCTGTGCGCAACGCCGATTTTGTTTGATGTGATTCTGATTTAACAAAGCACAAGTCTGATTGTCATTATTCGAAGTTGAAGTTTTGTATCACGGTAACATACAATTAACTTATATGAAAGGACGGCAAAAAAGATTACATTTTTTTGGCAAATAAACTCAACTCATGGTCAACCAGAGATGATGTGCGTACAAACGAAAAAAAAACAGGTTTGCAACTTGTTACACAAACGAATCCTTAATATTTCTACGCATAGATACAGCGTACCACGTCCCATTCTGCTCAACAATGTGTTCTCAATGACCTCTGATACACTATAGTACCAAATTGTGTGTGTATGGTACCTTAAAATTTTTCATAATACGCAAAAATCTTATAAACAAGCGTCACCATTTTCATGCCTCACCTTACCCTTTGGATTTATTTAAGAAGAGCTCACGGACTTCAGTCAACTCCGTAATTTCAAGTTGGTCATTCATTTTTTCGAACAAAATGGTAACTTTGATAGAAGCTTGCCTTCTCTTCGCCGGATTTGCCTTGGTGTGGAAACTCCTGGATCGAAATAAATACTCGGGATATCCTCCAGGTAAAAATTCTAAACAATGTGATCAAAGCTGTAATAAACTTTTATCCCGTCCTGTTTGCTAGGGCCTCCAAGGCTTCCTCTATTGGGAAATCTGCTCCATATCATACTTCAATTTGTGAGTCACCCACCGCTCGCGTTTGAAAAGCTGGCTGAGAAATATGGAGACGTGATGTTCATCAAAATGGGAATGATGGAAACAGGTACTGCTTTAAGTTTTAAAAAATCGTTTGTATTTCACCTAAAAATTATTATTTCTACAATAAAGCTGTAATTTTTTCAGTGTTCATCACGAGTCAAAAAACTGCGACCGAAGTTTTCAAATCGGATGCCACATTGGATCGGCACATGACTGCAAACCTTGAGGAGAGGATGGCATCTCGAAACTTGGGTAAATTGAATTTACATCTCTGAAAAACCTTCAGGGTTATTCAATGATATACTGTGGTTTGGCAGGAATCGTATTCGCCAGCGATCACGTTTGGCAAACCATGCGTCGCTTCACGATCCGCACACTCCGTGACTTTGGCTTCGGGAAATCAGCCTCCATGGACGAAGCAATAAAAGAGGAGGTCGAAAAGTTTGAGAAGGATTTCCGGATACAAGTGAAGCAACGAAATGGAAAAGTCCGGTTTGACGCCACTTTTGACCTGACAGTTCTCAACGTGACGTGGCGTCTCGTCACCGGGAAATCATACGAGCTGGATGATAAGCGAATGATAACCTTGCTCAATCTGAGTCACGACTACATGAGGAGCACTCACATGATGGATATGAGTTTGGCTTATCCAGTGCTCCGACGTTGGTTTCCGGGATGGACTGGAAAGAAGGCGCAGATGGAGTGTCTTGATAAGTTGAAGAACTTTTTCAAAGTAAGGCAGCCTTAATTTTGAAGCTCAACAATAAATTCATTTTTCAAACAGACATTTTCAAATTGGTTGTTTGACTTGTGTCCAGAGACTCATAGATGAACATAAAGAGTTGCAGGATTACCTAAATAACCCGGAATGCTTTATCGATGTCTTTTTGGCGAAAATGGAGAAAGAGCCTGCGGAGTTTACTCGTATCTCCCGTTCCTTTTATTACCGCAGTTTATTACTGTTTGTTAGCGTTAATTAAGTGTTCGTTGTTTAGATTAGGATTGATTTGTATATTTTGTAGATGACCAGTTGGTATATGTTCTATTGGACTTATTTCAAGGTACTTATCAATTATTATGGAGTAATTGTATTGTGATTTTTAAAAACAGGAGACTTCTTTTTAAATTAGCAAGCTCCGACACAACCGGCTCGGCACTAGAGTTTGCTCTGCTTCATATGATCCGAAATCCAGAAATTCAGATCAAAGTTCGGGAAGAAATCAATTCTGTCTTGTCACCAAACTCTGTAATGACAATGGCAGCAAAACCAAAGTAAAATACTAGTTTTAGATTTTAAAAATCACTCCAATTGAATATGTCCACAAAATCAATAAACAAATTGTTTTGTTTACCTATCGCCCAGACTTCCGTACACACACGCAACAATTTTGGAAACGCTGAGGTGCAGTTCCCTGGTTTCCTTTTCAATCCCTAGAACTGCAACTAAGGATTTCATTTTATGCGGACATCAAATCAGAAAGGTTAGAAACTTTTGTACCTATTTAAATTCTATAAAGCTTTTGCTAAATTATATAAATGTGGGCACAGGGAACTTGTCTCATCACAAATTTCGAAGCTATTCACAAACAAAAGTCGGTCTGGGGAGATCCGGAGACTTTCAGACCTGAACGATTTTTAACCAGAAATGGAAATGGGATCGATACCAAAATGGCGGATAACATTGTGGCGTTCAGCGGAGGAAGGAGGGTTTGCTTAGGACAATCTCTGGCGGAAACAGTTTTATTCATTGGATTGGTGAACATGATACGTCACTTTGAATTCAACAAGGTGGCTAATCAGCCGTACAGTTTGGATCCGAAGTTTGGGTTTATTAACACTCCTCAGCCTTTCGACGCTTATGTTGTGGAGCGAAACTAATTATTTGGATTCATGCTTTCCAGTTATACATTATAATTGTAACTGGAATTTCTATTAAAAAACAACAATAAATTTAAATCAACATCGATTGCGTAAGTTCAAGTTTTTAAAGTCTACAAGGATTTCGGAGTTAACTAAAATCACTTTACATTTTAACATTGTTATTCCAGTAAACTTTTGATTGGGTCTAGCCAATACAAAAATTATATGTTATCTGTACTTCAATATAGCGTTTCTGAATTTAGAATAAATCATTTTTGTTTGAATAGCATAGTGTATTTACAGGATGGCAAAGGCAATCGATGCATATTTTTTGCTGACAGGCATCAATACCATTTTTTAAATCTGTTTTTTCGCCAATACAAAGTTTATCTTGGGCTGTTAGATTACAGAACTTTGACAGAAGTTAGATAACAACTTTGCTTACAGAAAATACTCGGGAGTAACAAGCATCTCAGAAATTGTTACAAATCAAAAAAGTTGCTACTAATAGTTTGAATGAAACGAAGCAGGGGAACAGGTTTGTTTAATTGATGCCAGAGAAAAAACCAGTTGGACAAGTACAGCGTTAGTCTGGCTGTAACGAAAATGTTACACGAGCCTTCAATTCAGTCTGTAGTAATCCACTCTTTTTTATTGCATAATGCACGGAACTCCTCTCCAAACTGGAGTTCATCTCCGTACAATTTTCCTTTTATGAAAGCTTAAAACAGTGACTAATTTTGAATTAAAAGTAGATTTTTATGTGATAATGATATAATTATTATCGTCTTTTTTTCATACTTAAAATACACACGGGGTAATGTTTCACATCGCAGGTCCTACTAGAGTTCCTCTGTGTGGAAGTCTATTCCAAATCGCACTTCAATTCACCACGTATCCACTTCTGATCTTCTAGAAATTGGCTGCGAAGTATGGGGACGTGATGTTTGTCAAAATGGGGATGCTGGAGACTGGTGAACTATTCAAATTGGGCAGCCATGTCATGAAAATGCGACATTGCAGATACGTTTATTAATATTGCTCCCTAGTCATGATCTCAAGTCATGAAGCAATGTCGGAAGTGCTTCACTCTGATGCCACTGTGGATCGGCACATGATTCCAAATCTGCAGGACCGGAATATGGGTGGAAACTACGGTATAATGCTTTATTCAACGATGTTACAAACTGTTTGAAAGTTTATTAAAAATTGACGGTCTCAAACAGGAATAGTCTTGTCTAGTGGAGAGGTATGGCAAACTCTTCGCCGCTTCTCTATTCGACCACTACGCGACTTTGGTTTTGGACGTCCATGGACGACGCGATTAACGAGGAGTACGATAAGTTCGAGCGACACTTTCGAAGATTAATCAAGAAAGGTGCTGGAACCGTTTTTATTGAAAACATTTTTGGTTTTACGCTACTCAACGTGGTGTGGCGTCTCGTCACTGGGAAATCTCATGAGCTGGACGATCCTCGGATGAACACTTTGCTCAAATTGAGCTACGACTACGCAAGAAGTACTAACGTCATGGATATTAGCTTGGCTTTAATGCTGGCAGGGTATATAATCTAAAGCGGCACCCGGTCGGTATCAGATAGTCGGCGCCTTACCGATGGCGTCAAAAGGTGCAAATGTGTACGTTGCCAGCAGGACTATGCCGGTACTCCAAAGTTGCTTTGCCATCACGATTTCGTGATGGTAAAGCAACTTTAATGGCATTTTCAAATGTTTATGGGGGGAACTAGTTTCAACTCCAAAATGACAGATTGCGTAATGGCCTTCAGTTTGGAGGGTTTGCTTGGGACAATCATTGGCGGAAACAACTCTCATCTTTTTCGTCAACTTGGTGCGTCACTTTGAATTCAAAACGGTGGCTAATCATCCGATACCAAGTGTAGAGCCAAAGCTTGGCCTCGCTAATGGGCCTAAACCCATTCATATTTTCGTTGTGGAGACTAGCTAAGAAACGCAGTTACTATTATAACCAGTCTGAATGATTTTCTGAATGTGTTAAACAGGACAAAACATAATATTTTGCTTGAGCTACCCCAATTCTGTTTCCAAATGGCATCCATTATTCCCATCAAAGCCTATACAGATGTATATGCAAATGGTAAACAAATCTAGTGTACAGATTCGGGTATCCCTAATTCTCAAACGTGCTATACAAAGGCAACATATTCCTGCTGCAAGAATAAATGCACCTTTTCTTGCTCCAGAGGAGGCGGAGTTTGCTACCAGAGCTGGAAAACTTGTTGGGTTACTTTTTAGATTTCACATGCATGCAAACAAATATTAAACACTATCCAAGTAGAAAAGCTTCTGATGATTATAGAGTTCACTTTTATGTCTGGCAACAAACCTGTCGGACATAGCCGTAGCGTGAGCATGGATTTGAGATCTGTGTAGAATTGTGTAGTGACTAAAAGTAACCAACTCCTTGTGGTTACTTTCATTTTATAATACTTCGGCTCATTTCTAAACTTTAGTTCACCCAGCCCATACCTTTTACACTGTGTTATTGATTTAAAGAAAATACATTTTTACGTAACAATGATATTTCAAATATGCCTACTGCTCGCCACTCTACTTCTAGTGTGGTGGAAAAAAAAGGACAGTCGGAAATATTTTGGGTACCCTCCAGGTAAAAGCAAAACCAATCTATGTGCTACAAATTTTATACCGGAAAAATATCATTTGTGTAGTCACAACAAATAAGGACGGTTTCTTAAATTGCAGGTCCTACTAGGCTACCCCTGTTTGGAAATTTATTCCAAATCGCCCTTCAATTTACAGCGTACCCACCGCAGGCCTTTCAGAAATTGGCTGAAAAATATGGGGACGTGATGTTTGTCAAAATGGGGATGCTCGACACAGGTGGATAATATTAATTAATATAAAACCCGGAAGCTGGGAGGTTACGATATTGATGCTTATCCCATTTCAGTTATAATTTCGAGCCATGAAGCCGCGTCAGAGGTGCTTCAGTCGGATGCTACTCAGGATCGGCACATGCTTCCAAATCTGCAGGAGCGAAATATGGATGGAAACTATGGTATCGTGTTCAATTAATTACTAGTTGTTTGAAAGTTTAATACAAAAGATAATTCCTGTCTCAGGAATAATCCTTTCAAATGGAGACGTGTGGTCAACCCTGCGTCCTTTCACGATCCGGACACTTCGAGAATTTGGTTTTGGCAAGTCGGCGTCCATGGACGATGCAATTAACGAGGAGTACGAAAAGTTCGAGCGACTCTTTCGAACCTTAATCAAAATGGGAAAAGGGACTTTACACATTGAAAAGATGTTTGACCTCACGGTTCTCAACGTGGTGTGGCGCCTCCTCACTGGAAAATCTTATGAGCTGGACGATGCTCGTATGAAAACGCTGCTTCAGTTGAGCCAGGACTTCGTCAGGAGTACTGGCGTTTTGGACATCAGCCTTGCGTATCCTGCACTCCGACTTTGGTTTCCTAAATTGTCCGGAAGAGACTTGCAGCTCGACTGCTTGAACAAGTTGAAGACATTTTTCAAGGTGCGCTGTAAACACTGACTTATTTCCAAAACTGGAATATTTTATTTTTCTGAATGTTTTGAAAAAATGCACTTAATACATTTCTGTTCAAATCTGGCGTATTAAATGGGTTATTGTTTTTCCAAGAATCTCTCCCTGGAGCACATGGAATCTGAAGCGTACAAAAATCCGGAATGCTTTATCGACGTTTTCTTAGCCAAAATGGAGGATGAGAGAGGAGCTCAAAAGGCGTCCAATTTTAATTGTAATGCACTGTATATTTACAAAAACAAAATCGGGTTAAATTGTTAAGCTGGAATTCACGAGTGCTCGCATTTTTAATATTTAACAGACGACCAACTGGTTTACGTGCTTTTGGATGTGTTTCAAGGTAATTCGACCATAATTATAAATCTATCAATTTTAATCCAACGTAAGTATTTTTGGTCACGCCTTATAGCGGCCTCCGACACAACTAGTGGATTCCTTGGGTTTATATTGGTTCACATGATTCGTCATCCGGAAATTCAAAGCAGGGTTCGAGAAGAAGTGGAATCAGTCATATTGTCAGAATCTCAAGTGACCACAGAAATAAAATCAAGGTACAGACACAAGTAGAATACAACAAGCAAACACTAACTATTAGGTACCCACTTGGAAAAAAGTCCTAAAAACTGTGATGCAATTTTTACAGGCTTCCTTATACAAATGCAACGATTTTGGAAACGCTGAGATACAGCAACGTCATTCCATTTTCCGTCCCAAGGGAAGCAACAAGGGACGTTCGGATTCGGGGACATAAAATCAAAAAGGTTATGGCACAACAATTATTTTATAAACAAACAATAGTGGCGAGATATTTAAAAAATACATATAATGTGAATGATTACTCAGGGAACATCACTAATCGTTAATTTTGAGGCTGTTCACAAGCAAAAGTCAATTTGGGGAGATCCCGAAGTTTTTCGACCAGACCGCTTTTTGACCAGCGATGGAACCCGCCTAAACTCCAAAATGTCGGATTGCATGATGGCATTCGGCGGTGGAAGTAGGGTCTGTTTGGGACAATCATTGGCGGAAACCACTATCCTCATCTATTTCGTCAACTTGGTGCGTCGCTTTGAATTCAAAAAGGTTGCCAATCAACCAGTTCCAAGTGCGGAGCCTAAACTTGGGTTATCGAATGGCCCCAAGCCCTTTGATATTCATGTCATGGAGAGAAACTAAAGAAATGCAACAATATATTTATCTGGCAAACTTCTACTTTTGCAAGGAGCCTGTAGGCATTTGTAAACTTCTATGAAACCAGATTGGAAAAAAATTACGTTCAATCACAATGTTTTTCGGTATATGTTTACATTGATGAACTTTGTGTACACAGCGTGCGACATTGGTTAGCATTTACTTAGCCGTTGGAATTGGATTTTTAGCCTATTCTTGCTCATCAATCTTTGCGCCTGCTGACAATTTGAGCACTGAGGCATGCGATTCAGTCACTCCAAAATCGTTAAAACCATATATAGTCATCTAACCATGCCAAGCGTACATGCATTTAGGTGAGCTCAAAGGTAACACTAACACTGGCCACGAAAAGCTCAAAACATCATCTAAAAGCAAGACAAAAGCAACACGTGCAGCATCTGTCCTCTGAAACGAAAAAAGAGGCGAAATTGTCCAGCTTAAAGTGGTCCGGACAACTTTCTGGATAATGTGTTGGACCTCGCATGCCGTCGATTGATGATTGAGAAATACTTGGGAAGCAAAAATCTCAAAATAGCAAACAACTGTGTGCTCAAACAATTCTACCCACAAACGTTGTATTTGCCTTCACCTTTGTGTGAAGTACCTAATCAGTTATTTCTAAACACAGGTTTAGCTAATTGGACGTGATGATTCTAGTAGGAGTATGCCTACTGCTCATCGGATTCCTGTTGTGGTGGAAGATACGGGACTACAGTAAATATTCTGAGTATCCTCCAGGTAAAAAGAAAATAAATATTTTTGTACTAAACCTAAAATATACTATTTATACAAGCGTTTTTGAAATACAGGCCCCACTAGGCTTCCTCTGGTTGGAAACCTTTTCCAAATCGCACTTCAATGCACCACATATCCACCGAGAATCTTTCAAAAGTTGGCTGGGAAATATGGGGACGTGATGTTCATCAAAATGGGGATGCTGGACATAGGTTAACCATAATTCAATATTTGTTTGTGATGAAAAAAGCAAAACGTTGTATCCTATTACTCTGCAGTTATGATCTCGAGTCATGAAGCCGCGTTAGAGGTATTTCAATCGGATGCTGCGTTGGATCGTCACTTGGTCCCGAGTTTGCAGGACAGAAATATGGGCGGAAATTATGGTACGCGACATACATCATAAAAGGTCAAATATAATGACAATATGTCAAAAGTTTAATAAAATACTGGCTGCTACAAAAGGACTAACTCTTGCAAGTGGAGATGTGTGGCAAACCGCGCGCCGCTTCACGATCCGCACACTTCGTGACTTTGGTTTCGGCAAATCAGCCTCCATGGACGACGCAATTAACGAGGAGTACGAAAAGTTCGAGAAGCATTTTCGAACCTTAATTAAAAAGGGGGATGGGAAGGTTCACATTGAAAATATTTTTGACCTCCCTGTTCTCAACGAGGTGTGGCGGCTCGTCACTGGAAAATCTTATGAGCTCGATGACACTCGCATAAATACGTTGCTCAGGTTGAGCCATGATTTCGTAAGAAGTACGAATATGACGGACATCAGTGTTGCTTATCCAGTGGTCCGACGTTGGTTTCCTGGATTATCGGGAACAAATTTGCAAAATCTGTGTGTGGATAAGTTAAAGGACTTTGTTAAGGTCTGCAGAAAAATTCAAGTTTCCGTAAAATGATCCGGAGCCAAGAATCTCATATTAGAGCATAAGGAGTCCGGAGCGTACAAAAATCCGGAATGCTTTATCGACGTGTTTCTGGCCAAAATCGAGGAGGACAAAAGGACCGGAGAAGTTTCTCATTTTAATTGTAACATTCAACTTCTGCAGCGTAGAGCAAGATTGGGTACATTTCAACATAAATTGGCATTTTATATATTTTTGCAGACGACCAATTTGTCTACTTGCTTCTCGATTTGTTTCAAGGTAAATTGTCGACAATTAGTCATCAAATTTCTTAATCTGTGTCCAAAAATACGCATTGTATAAAACATGCCTTGCAGCGAGCTCCGAAACCACTAGTGGTGTCCTTGGATTTATCTTGCTCCACATGATCCGCAACCCGGAAATTCAGGAAAAAGTCCGAAAGGAAGTTAACTCCGTTTTATCGCCAGAATCTCGGGTGACGGCTGAGTTAAAATCAAAGTACGAATACAACAGTGAACAGAGTAAAAATTTTTGTATAACTTACATAGCCTGTCGTATATTTTTAAACATGATTTTTCCAGGCTCCCATATACAACTGCAACGATTTTAGAAACTTTGAGATACAGCAACGTGGCTTCCTTTTCAGTTCCGAGAGAAGCAACAAGAGATGTATCAATTTGTGGACACAAAATCAAGAAGGTTGTTAACCATAATTGTAAATGTTTACGCAGTCAATAAAACCTGTATTTAAAATTAATATTGTGATAATTGGACAGGGAACTCCATTAATGGTTAATTTTGAGGCTGTCCACATGCAAAAGTCAATTTGGGGAGATCCCGAAGTGTATCGACCTGACCGCTTTCTGACCAGTGATGGAACTCATCTCAACTCGAAAATCGACTACGTTATGACCTTTACCGCTGGAAAAAGAGCTTGCCTCGGACAATCATTGGCTGAGACAACTGCTCTCATTTATTTGGTCAACTTGGTGCGTCATTTTGAATTAAAGAAGGTGGCCAATCAACCGACTCCACCTGCGGAACCCAAAGTGGGTCTAACTAATGTTCCTCAACCATTTGATATTTTTGTTGTGGAGAGGAACTAAGGTATTTCAGCTAATATTAACCACTCTACGTGTGAGTTTTTGTATCATTATCTGTTAGTCTTCACAAATATTAATCTTCACTCTACACCGATGTTCTTCTTATTTTTTAATTATTTCAATTTTAATATATATGATTTTGTCCGCCACATAATGCCACATTGACTAAATATACATCATTCCCCACCTATATTCGTTTTTAATGTTATGACCTTGCAACGATTCCTGCGGAGTTGACTCTGGACGTAATTGCACATCACTCACGTATTTGAGACTTGGCAAAAGCAGCCTGGCCAAAAAAATCATGATTCGTGTTTTCAAGGGCAAAACTAAAATCCCCATTTTTTTCTTCGACTCAAACCTACAGCCTTGTCAACAAGGTTCACTCACATTTTGCTGAATTCAATTTTGATGTAAACTTTACCATTGAGGTCCCAAAATTTTGTTGACATTGCGTGCAAGCACCTTCGAAAAAAATCATTTTGCAAAATAACAACAGGCTGGAAAGATTGACGGCTCATGGTCAACGAGGAATTGGGTTTTCATGAAAAAACTCGTTTTATCACAGGTATATTCGAAATGAAATGCTATATAGTGGTTTACAGTTAAAAAAACGAAAGTAAAAGACGCATTTTATGTCTATCCCCTACCAGTTGCTTATATGGATGCGAAAGATTGTGCCTTGTGATTTAGAAAGACGAATAGTACTCATGAATTTATAGAGAAGCTAAAACCATTTTATGATTTTATGATTGAGTTGACGATTTCTTTCTAAAACCAAAACACTTCCAGACTGAACTAAATAGAAAAAAAAATCTTGTTAAAAATAATTATGTTGGTGGAACTTTGTTTGGTGTTGTGTGCACTCGCATTTCTTTGGAAAGTCGGAGATAGTATTAAATATGCTGGATATCCTCCAGGTAGTATTTCTAAAAAAACTGTAGCATTATTTTGTTCGCGTCAAAATTACTGACGATCAGAACTTGTATTTTATTAAATAGGACCTCCACGACTTCCTCTTTTGGGAAACCTGGTAAGCATCGCCCTCAACTTTACTGGCCATCCACCAAAAGCTTTCGAAAAGTTGGCGGAGAAATATGGAGAGGTGATGTTTATAAAGATGGGGATGATGGAGACAGGTATTTGACTTAGATTAGTAATTGACAAATAAACGAAAAAATCGTTAGAATTGCTTATTTTAAATGTAATATTTTTAGTGTTTGTTTCGAGCCTGGAAGCGGTGACTGAAGTGCTTCAATGTGATGCCGTGTTGGATCGACATATGATTCCAAACATTCAAGAGAGACTCATGTTCGACAACTTCGGTAAAGATACTGAAAGACTAAAAATAATTTTTGGGAGATATTTTATGACATAACAAAAACGGCTCTGATTGTGCAGGGATTGTGTTTTCGATCGACCCCGTCTGGCAAACCATGCGCCGCTATACGATTCGCACACTCCGCGAGTTCGGTTTTGGGAAGTCAGCCTCAATGGAAGACGCTATTAACGAGGAGGTAGAAAAGTTTGA
>JAHZMW010004020.1:0-36197 GCA_027743745.1 Alloscopus bannaensis
GACTTGTCATCCTTCTGAGTGTACCCAATACAGAATACACGCAGCAAATACCCATCAGTCGTCTTGACATCCATGTTCGCCTCGATGAGAGTTTGCCACTTCTTCACCATCGATCTCAACTTGTCAGTGGTCAAAGTCATGCCGTGGAAGTTGGTCAGAACATTGCGCCCTTGGACGTCTTCAGCGATGAGCCTGAACTTACGGAAGGACCGCTCGGCATCATTGTCGCTCTGCAAGTCAGCAATGGACACCTCGAAAACACGACCTTTCAAGCCTTCGGAAGCGATTTCTACATAAAACACACCACAACACCATTACTCACCCTGTCATTCAGTCACTACATGAACAACGACCAAAAAGCCAATGTTACAGCACAACTTACTCGTTCCTTGGGTTCTGTTCACAAGGGTCTTGCCAACATCGCGAACCTTGAAGATGGAAGGTGCCTTGACATCATACCAGTCCTTCCTCGTGAAGGGATCAATTCTGCAATACAAGAGAAATCAAAACACACTCATCAACCACCATCCACACTGATCACACATTGACACATCACAACGAAACCTCACTAACTCAAAATATGTTTGCCAAAACCCTCCCAAATCTTTCAATTACAAGAAATAAGAACCCTATAAACGATCTACTGCAAAAAAAAAACACTTATCCCCCACTTTTTAACTTATTTCCTACTTCCTTAACTACCACAACTTTAATCACAATCTTGAAAGAGAGAACGTCCCAAAGAAAAAGGACGGAAATAGTGAAATGTCAACTTACACCTTCTTCTTGACACCCTTCTTGCCTCCCTTACTCAACCCCTTATTCTTTCCAACGGCCATCACAATTGATAAACTCCTCCACTGACCTCAGGTCACCCGAAAAAATATTCTCCAAAAAAAACTTTGGTCTTGTCTCGCGGAGAGAAGCAGACGAGTGAACCTCGACAGAACTGAAAGGTGGAAAAGACACAGTGAAGAGATAGGAAGGAGCAGCAAGCACGCCGTGACTCTGTTCTGCTGGTGGAATGAAAAAGCCTTTGCTGGGGACCCACACACTATGCTTTTTGCATGGGAGAGCATGGCATGCTTGTCTCTGTACACCTCACCGGCCACCCAATTCAACTCTTGGCGCACGCTTCCCACTGCACCTCCCAACCGGTAGATATCGCTCACTGCTCCACTCCTCAGGAGTCGACCACTTTTTATACAGGCTTTTTCTCTCTCCGTGTTGCTCACGCTGGGGCTATCCTGTCCGTGTTAAACTTGCACTACTTTTGTGATGTACTGTTAACACGGGATGGAATAGTGGTGGATTCAACCCGCCAAGCTGAACAGTCGTCAGGCTAAATGGTTTTGCACATTTTTGTTTTGTTGTTGTTTCTCATTCATCATTTCACGTTTGACTCGAGCCGAGTCGATTTGTTCTCAAGAGTTGGCACATGTGCGTGGTGACCTTTTTGGAGTTTAGTGGCGACAACCCCTGAAGGTGATTGGAAGTACTGGGGTCAAAGATAAGGTAGGTTAATTGAAGGATCTTTACTTTGGTTCAGGTGACAACTGATGGTAAGACTCATTTGTGAGTTGTTACTGCCGCACATTATTCAAAGGTAACACGGGACAGACGACAAGTTTTCGTATTTGTCATTGTAGTTTTTGCGTCAATTTTTTGCTCAGTCATCAATTTGGTCTGCAATCGTGTTTAATCATCAGGTTGTGGGCTCAGTTTGAGTGCTTTTTTGAGTCACGGTGTCTACTACTGGTTGACCGTGAATCCAAATTCAGTTTCTGGTTGCCAGTTTGTAGCGCGTCTACCCAAGTGGTGAAAGTGATCCATTTGGTGTTGTAAAATTGATTGATATTATTTAATAGTTTTTTTTATTGTTTGAATCAGGTGAGGAGCCGTTGTGTCAGGAACGGTGGTGGGTGTTTTCTTCCGGCTGTGGTTAGCCTGGAAATAAACAAGAAAATGGATTCGGAAGACGAGTACGACGAAGCGTTGGTTGGTGCTCTGGAGGAGAGCTTGTCCAAGGAGTAAGGTTACCTACATAATTAAGTGCACTTGAGGACTGAAGATTGTTTTTTATTTGGTTATACGAACGTGGACTTTTTTTTACACTATCAGGGAGATTTTTACTGAAGAAATGATTGAAAAATTGGAGGAGGGAATGGGATGTCTGAACTTTGAATTGCCGGAATCACTAACTACGGAGGGGTATGGTGAGCGGACACCCGGTGAACCGTTGGTGGCTGACACACGGACTGCTGAAAAAATGAAATTGGTTAGCCTTTCGATGGAAAAAGACGAAGTTCTTACGACAATGTTGGGAGACTTCTCTGACATTGAGCAGTTCATGGAACCCATTTCGAAGAATGAGGATTTAAAGAAAGTTGTAAGGGAATTTGCCAATTTTTTATTGATAATATTGTCAAGGAGTATCTGTAACGATTTGTTTGTTTTTTGTAGGTCTTGAAGCATGGGCTAGGGTTGACAGTAATGACTGGAGATGTGGTTTCGGTTCACTACATCTTCAGCTGTGAATTCATGGACGACTTAATTGAAAGCACTTACGGGAATAAAAGGCTCCCAAAGCGATTTCGAGTGGGTGAAAAGGAAGTGCTGCCGATTTTAGAGTTAGGTGTTCAGACCATGCGTGTAGGTGAGACTGCAAAGTTCTTGGGAACGTCTGACTATGCCTTTGGGGACTATGGCATACCTTTAGAGGAGACGTTTGTTCCTGGCGGTAAGTAGCAAGGGCTGAGCTTTCATGTCAGACACTGCTGATACTCTAATCAATTAAATAAGATTTCAGACCTATATTGAGTTAAATTGCCACAATGATGAAATGAGTACTTGGTTTTTATACTTTATACTTTTAGGATCTCGAGCTCTCATGCAAGTTGAGGTACTTTCAAAACGAACCCCCGAAGTAAATCATGATCTTGTTCACTTCTCTACGAAGGAGCGACAACACATGACCTTTGAGGTGTTGTACAAGCACATTAATGAGTTCAAGATACGTGGCAATGAGGATTTCAAGAAAAAGGCTTGGCAGAAAGCGTTAACAAAGTGAGCTACAACACAATATTGTGGAATACGTATACAAATGGGTGCAATCGCAGTAGTTAAGGACTCTGATGTTCATGCTTTGTAACTTTCTCAGGTACTTGGAGGCTCTGGATGCTTGCCGTGATTTCACGTACACCGATGGAAATGAAACCGTTCAGAAGCGTGAACTTACGTACCAGATTTTGAACAATGTTGCCTTGACTCTTGCCAAAATGGACAGTCACCAACGAGCCCTCCGATATGCTAAGGCAGCTGTCAAAGTGGATATTAAGCCAGAGCTGAAAGGAAAAGCTTACTATCGGTAATTAAACAGTATTTTTGACATTTTTAGTGTTTCCTAGATAGCTATCGACGTGAGAGAACTATTCATTTATTTGACAAGTTGTAAGTCGGTAAACCAGCGCGTGAACGTTTAATTGTGGATTATTTTGAATAATTTTTAGGTGTGCTTCCGCCTGCTACGAGCTTGGAAAGTTTGAAAATTGTCTGAAATACCTCAAACAGATTGATGCTGGTAGCGCCGCTAATTCTGACGTTAAACTGTTGAGAATGAAAGTGAGTCTTCCGACTTTCGTACTATTAATCTCCATTTGTTTATAACAAACGGCAGTGATTGAATCACAGAGTGTCATTGTTGCATTGTATTTTTGCAGGTGGAGGACAAGCTTATAGTGGATAAGTTGGCTGCCAGGGAACTGTACCAGCGGATGATGAAGTGATACCATGTATTCGAACTGATTAATCTTGTTCATTTACTTTATTCCATATCTAGTAATCTCAAAGTCAATGCTTTTGTGTCAGCAATCAATCGCCTTCCTAAACTCTATATGTATGTTTTTATACCTTTGCTATGAACTAATTGAACCAAATTGTAAAATGGAATAAAAGCGTACTATACGTGTGATACCGAGTGAAGTTGTTATATACTCACTAATAGGATAAGTATATTCACATTTAGGAAAGGATTAAACGTCGAAAAATGTTGAGTGAACGTAAAATCACTAGAATAAAATATGTTTTAACCATAAGGATATGTTTCTATGGTGTTTGTATTTTTATATGTAATGCAAAAATGAAAGAAAGAACATCGTGAAATAAAAACGATGATTTTACTGAATGTAGGCTGAAGAACGTTTCACTTTATTTACATTTCAATATACAGTTGTTTGATGTGTTGTTAGAATCCCGCTTTCAAATCGTGTCTCTCTCGTCAGCAAAATGAACACGGAGATTGAGATACTGGCTATCCAGCCAGTCGGACAAGACGGGATGGGTTGCACTCCACCAAATGTACGACTGAGGGAACTTCCGTTTCCATGCGGAGTACCTCTTCAAGTCATACCAGAGCTCTAGTGTGTTCTGCTCTATGCACCTGTACTCCGTCGTTTTGCAGTACTTCAGAAATCGAAACGCTGGAGGGAGGTAGAGCAGAGGATTTTCCGCAACCTCGGATCCCGACTGAGACACTAGAAGGCTGAGGGCGGCAACAATTAGGCAAGAGTAGTACGCGTGATTGTAACCTAATGCTGAAGTTGCTGGCGTGTTGTTGGGATGCCTCATTTCTGAGGTTATTTTGGAATACGCGTACGCGCACTTATATATTTCGCAGAGATTTTATTATGCTAATTTCCTCCCTTCTTCACCGACACTTCTCTATGCATTTGAAATGCACAAATATCACCGTGTGTATTCTGTACGTATTCAATCCATAACGACGATGGTGGTGAATGAGAAAAATGGCACACTTTTGTAGCAGTACTATTAACATGCTCTACCAAGTTACTTCATCGCTCTGGAAATCAGTTTGCATTAAGATCTCTGGATGCCTATATCCATGATATAGACGATAGAACGCCTTGGTTTGAGACTACAATAATATGCTTGAAATAATATGCGTACGTTTCTCCAGTAATTATGGGCTCGTCGAATACGACGATGAACGGCTGCATGGTGTCCTCAAGGCGCAGATTTATTTTGCTCTTGGGTGTTGTTGATGTGGCGTGGATTCATGACGCGAAATAACCTAGACCTAGCGTTACATTTTGTGTAACCTTCATTCAATCCTTTCGCGAATCATCACGTTCAACAAATCATATCAACATTCTCTCTTCCTCCACACATGGATTGTGTACAACATGTATGCAAACAAAAAACTGCTTTGTCCATGATTTTTTTTTGGACCAAGCAGCGAAAACGGTTTTAGAGCAAGACTGCAACAGTCACTTCATTTTTTATGATACAACTTGAGTATATATAGAGCGTAACTCCAGCGAATAATGGAACGCTGCTACTAGTAGGCAGATATGGTACACAGAGTTATTATGAATATTATGATCAGTGGTTCGTAGTTGTATTTATGGAAGTGGACCGAAAGCATGTATATAGCTTATCTTCTGCATGCATTGTCACACGACGACACGTGGACGAGACGATATGGAAAAAGCAGGACATAAATCTTCATAAATCGCCGTAATGGAAACAGTGTAATTTGCACAGACTTGTTTCAATTCCAGCATCGGGGAGCAATACTAGTCCTTAAATGTGTACATAGTATGCCTTGTGGTCTAATATATTACGCTGAACTGCTACTTTTGACCCGGTAGAATAAGTAGATCTATGTCAATAAATTCGTAGCAGAGAAACATTATATTTTTAAAAAGTAAACGCAGACGTCGTGGAATCTCCACAAATTCGTCCAAGAGAAGAGCGGGTTTCCATACCTCATCAAAAGTGTGACAAAACTGCGTGCATGCACAATACTAATATTTCTAAAACGCATTCCTTATCATCGTCACAATATTATGCACAATTACGCTGACTCATCACAAAGTGACATTTTAATCTCTATCATCATGATGACAGCTTATCTCGTCAGGACTGAGTTCCTTTAATTGACGATTTGCATACGCCACTGCTCCCGAAATCGTCAACTCAGAAAGGGGAACGGAGTGGAATTCATTGTGCCACATTTTCATGTGAAACAGGTCGACTCAAAAGGTTTTTCTCTAACACATTTCATACCCTGTGTCCCCGTTGTTGTAACATTAACGCATAAAACCATCATCATCATTTGATTCGTACATCGTCGTTGTGGAGCAGAGTTTGTTTTTTAGCGTGAGTCAGATGCGTCGTTGTTCTCAAGCCGAAAATCAGATGTACGAATCAAGTTGTGCCGTAGTTTTCTGTACATCCAAATTCGTGAGTTCGCATCGTCGTCGTGTATTTGAAAAACAGGGAATGCAAAACATTGTGAATGTAAGCTGCATGAGAACTTTTATATTTCATCCATATCAAAAGCCTCGTTCTCCATGCCTCACCACGACGATGATCTTCGTGTTGTTGTCTATACGTCGAGCGTAATATAATTTGTATTCGTATTGATGGGAGCTCACAAGGAAGAAAATAATAATACACCGAAAAAATAATAGAGAGAGAGTCCTAAATAGCGGATTCCTAGAGCTCTTGTTTTCCGGGTGTTTCTTTCCAAACAAAAGGTTTGCACCCTCAAAACAGACAGGAAGGCGACAAAGCTTGCTGGGGTTTCAATCGGTTAACATATTAAAATATTATTTTTGACTTCCATCGACCCAGAGAAATGTGGGCAAATTGACTTTGGGAGCAAAGATTGATGTGTGTCTACAAGTGTGGGTGATTTTCCTATTTTTTTGCAATGATTTTAATAGCGTTATGACATCGTGTGTGCTTTTCATGTGGACTCCCTGCTTAAGAATTCTAGTTGGCAAAAGGAATCGTGAATATTATGATTTTGATTCCAGGTAAAACACGGTGCAATGTTGACAAGATTGTCGTCAGACTGAGAGTACTCAACTTGGAAAGACTGCTTTGAGACGAGAAGAGCGAGAAAAGTTTGGGCTTGGACTTTGGACCTTTACCCTTTGTTCGGGATTGTGCAAAAATTTAAAGACGTCAACTCATCGGGCGCGGAGAGCGTGTGCTTCGTAAATTCACCCTGATGAAGAAGACACTTCTTTACTCAAAATGGACTAATCTCAATGTGAGTCATTCGTTTTGTTCTTTGGTGTAGGTCTTTGTGTGTTGACTCTGAGATATGATCGGCGGAGATAGATATATTATACTGAGCTCTTAAAGAATGCACAATAGG
Organism: Alloscopus bannaensis; assembly: GCA_027743745.1. Lineage (NCBI taxonomy): Eukaryota > Metazoa > Arthropoda > Collembola > Entomobryomorpha > Entomobryidae > Alloscopus > Alloscopus bannaensis. The sequence continues at coordinate 7,190 of JAHZMW010004020.1, forward strand.
ATTTTAAGATGAATATAAAATAGTGAATGCGACTCTGTCCTTGGTGCTCGGGATGGCGAAAGAGACGGAGAGGGTTTGGTTTAATTGTGAGGTTAATAACCGAAATATTATGGATTTTTTGAATTTTGCAGAATTTCCATTCCTTTCATGCGCAGAATGAATGTCGAACGAATCTCACAAGACTTTAATCCCAGGTTAGCTTTATTGTCTCATAAAAATTCCTTCTTGTGAGCCAAATCGTAATACGAATTGAGGAGAGAAAGAAATGGGACTAATTTTGAGGGTAATTGTTTTCCTTTTGGGTCACAGTAAATTTGTAGTTTACTCGTGTCTCTTCGTCTTCACCATACTAATTGCACTTCGTCAGGATGGAACGATAACGTGGAGCTACTGGGTGGTCTTTTCACCAATATGGCTGTGGAAATGTATGGTGGTTTTGGGTGCTGTGGTGGGGAGCATCGTGTGGTGGAGGCATCCGCACTACAGGTACAAACTCGCCAGCATTAGATTTGGGGAGAAAGTTGAAAGTGATTTGGAAAAATTAAGGAGTATAATAATGATAACTTTTGATGAATGCATTTTTATACTGTTTAGGATGGAGGGTGAAGCTTATATACAGTACAAAGCGATGATGATGACCCTCGCCCTACATCTTTTGTTACTCATGTTTGAATTGCTGGTCTGTGATAATCTTGAATCACAACGTCATTTGTGGATCCTCGTTTTCATACCGTTGATTTTCATATCGATAATATCAATAGCGATTTGTATTTGGGCAGTGAAAAACGACAGATCATTTGACGTGAGTTGTCCACATTTAACTACACAAAATGCTACTAACTAATCATGACAATGGTTGAGTATCGTGTATAATTTTTCGCAGTTGGAGCTCTTCTGCTCGGTCAACATTCTTCAGTTTATCTTCCTCGCTCTTCGACTCGACAACTTCATCAAGTGGGACTGGGAAGTTGTGTTTGTGCCATTATGGATCCTCCTGTGTGTCTCGCTAGTTGGAGTGCTGTATAGCATTATTTTCGCCGGTATTATTTTTCGTGCCCCCGAAGTAAACGCTGAGCAAAGACGAAGCTCAACAAGCTCTGCGATCGGGTACACCTTTCTTGTGATACCCATACTTATTTTTCAGGTACTTCCTCCAACTTTCACTTTGTTCAATGCCATGTCTGACTTTGTGCGCTCGCCATGATGCATGAGTTGCTTTTCTCTTTTCCAGGTATTACTAACGAATAAATTAGATGAGAATATGAACATTAGTTACATGGCTGCCGTGTCGCCGCTATGCCTCACGTATATTCAGCTGATACTCACATCGTTCAGCAATAAACGAAGCAACAAATGTAAGTTTTTGTACTCGTCCATTGTCACTCTCCTCAAAAGTCAACTGCATGCGTAATTGCATTTGTAATGAACAAATTCCAGGGTGGTTTGGAATCCGTAAGAATTTTTGCCACTTTTTACTAGACGTGTGCCCTTGTTTCCAAGAGTACTGCAATATTTCTTACAGCGTACAAGATGATGAAGATGGGAGTGGTCGGGATAACCTGGACGGAGGAGCAGAGTTTCAGGCCTCAAGCAAGTCAACTCCTGCAATAGTAGTCTCTAAGATTAACTCAAAACCTGTTGTGCCCATTGTTTCTATTGAAATGCCGGACTAGTTGATGTGGACACAGTCTCCGCTAGTTTACTACTTACACACGGACAGATATCATAGCGAATTTTAGTTGGAAACTTTTATCTTTCAAAACGTTCTCGTCGTCGTCGGACGTAGCAGTTCTTTTAGTATTTAAAATCGAAAGGATCAACCAAAGTCATCACACTGCGCAGGGCACATAATATTCTTATCTTTACAAAAACGTGCACTCACCACCTTCCAAAGTGTCACTTTTTTCAGCACACAAAGAATAGACAAAAATATTACAACTATTACACAGCCCGTAAAAATGGATTATGTTACCTACACTGTTAGTAGTCATAGGGAAATAATTTCGCGTTATTGTTATATTATTATTATTGCAGACGTTTCTTACGTGAGTTTTCTTCTAAGCTTGCGTTCTTGAACTGAGTGTTACGACACGCATATAGCAAAGCACAGTGAAAAGTTAGTCGCCGCCTGTACTGTGGAGAAAGCAGTAAAAGCTTGCTGAAGCATACGATACACAAAAAATCTAGACACGACAAAAAATAACTCTATTTAGCTGCTCATATAAAATTCACTGACTTTTACAATGTCTGAGGGAGATTCTAAGAAAACTTACTAACTTCATGTCACCGTTTCAAAGCTTTGCAACGATTTTGAAGCAGGGAGGCGAGTTTTCCGTAGTGATAATTTCCACCAAAACGTTGCCGCAACAATTATCGGGTCTGTAAACATGAAAACGCACGTCTCAAATCAATCATGTGAAATTAGTCGTTATTCAGATTGCTTACATATATAAAAATATATTGTACAATATTTTTTTTAGTCTCAAATTGTATATTGTTATGATGTATATCCGATAATATGACGCGTATATGACGTCCACGTATAAAAATTGTATGATTTCTTCTCTGGAAAAGAATGCGGAGAAACATAACATTGCCTCGAGTAATAATTATGACGATAGGATTTTTTATATTTCTTTTAAACGATCATCAAATCAAATCACTCCAATATATACTATATATTTATATTAATATCCCGAAAAAAAACAAGCCTAAATTATCTGTATCAATATGGGGGACATTTTACGTAGGACGTACGAGATCACAATGTATTTTTTCTGAAGTAAAATGAACACGCTAGAGATAGACTGGTGTCGAAAATTTTTGACGCGTGGTGTCACCAAATTTTACGCTAAATGGCGTGTATACCGCCGCTCTGTGTTGTGATTCAATATCAGTTTATCGGAACGATAACCAGGAATAAAATCACGTCAATTTCATTTCAATGTTCGTCGTCGTGCAACTCGTAAATATAAATACAATAAATATATATATAAATTATATATGATACTGTTAAAATAATCGCCACCAAAAACTATCGAAATACATGAAAATATCTCTTCGCGTCAAAGCGGAGGAGGAAGGCAACAAAAGGGAAAATATCAGTTTTCTCGACTTTCGCCCGTTTTTTTAGCATGAATTGTAACAAAAATATAGGTGCTTTGTTTGTTCATTAAATACGGTGTAAAGTCCAGTGTCATGCAAATACAAAAAATCTGTCTGGAGTTAATCCAAGGAACACCTCGGCAAGTTGCGTTTAACCAATTCATCGTCCATCCTTCGCCCAGCAACATTATTTCAATGATATATTCTTTTTAAGCTGCCATTATTCTTACATCATATGATTTGGTGTAGTTTTAAAGCATTCATCAATTTGCACATATCTTTTACTCCAAAAGTAGCATCAAATATAGTCATCATCATGATTGTCCTCCAAAACTTAAATATTCCTCATCAAAGCTCGTCCTCCTTAAAAGGACGAAGCTTATTGTTGTTCTGCTGCCAAAACAAAAAGTCAGCCTTTTCCCCTTTCCCTTGGTGACGACGACGAAGACCACAACAACAAACACAAACATTAAGTTTTATTTACTTTTCAGCTGAAGTAGGAGCAGAAAATCGGGAGAGTAGAGGTGAGATGGAAGTTTATGACGCGCGACTCCTCACACTGACCCGCCAATCATCAATGTATCAAAAGCTAAATTTCAAACGTTGACCTTCACACCCGTCAATCTAACTGCGGAAGCTAAATGTTAAATTTTGAAGTGACCAAAATCTGCCAAACCGATATTTTACATAAGCATCACTCTCATACCACCCTCAATCCATTTCAATGTTGAAGTCATGAAATTGATCCAAGCTTTTTTTGTCAGACACCCGTTGCCTTGGTAACTCAATTAGAAAATCCTATATGTTTCAGTAAATGATCCAGTATTTAATTTACGACCACATTAAGTCTACCCAATGAAGTCCGCCTCGTCTCACCAAGCCGTCGGCCACCTCTGCGAACAATGGACACACCTTTGGGGCAAGCGAGTTTTCAAGGTCCCGTCCGCTCACTGGCTGTGTCTCGGCCGACTCTCTGCACCGATTGGCCACCCCTCCGCTCTCCTCTGGCTTACCATAACTTCCTCGCAGCTTTTAGGTGGACGCTTGCCTCCCTATCCATGACGACGAGCGGCATCTGGGCTGCCGCCCGATGAACTGGGAGATCTCTTCCAAAAATTCCCACAAATGCTTCTCTCTCCCTCTGAGAGAGAGAGACCGACGACAACCTCGTACAAAAACCAACACAGTCTTGGACATTGGAAACAACAGAAGCAGAGAGGGGATGGATCTCAAAATGCATAGAGTTCCTCACATCCATCTCCATGTAACTCGGGCACGGAGTAGATGAGTTTTTTTTGCGTCTGTTTACAAGAGAGGCGACGACCAGCCATCCTCTCTTCCACAAAATCTGCCTTCATCCCTAACCTCAAATGTTCATCCCTGTGTGTGTGTGAAGAGTGGAGTAAAAACCCTTCTCTCCAATACAGCTCTGCCCAAGTCCTCATCCCTTCGATGCACAGACACAAACACGGCGGAGATACTCACATTTTGTAGAACGAGAAACGGGGCAGATTACAGATTATTTACACTGGTGCCTAGTGTAGTGTATTTGTAATGATAAATGCAAGTTTACTATCATTTCCTGCATAATTGATCCAAAGGGATACAGAGAGTGAGTGAGAGAGAGAAAAAAAAATGCACTGGCTGGAAAACTGGTGAACTTCGAAGAGGAAGAGAGAAAGAAAGATCTTTTTTTGTTTTTACAGTTTTTTTTCTTCAAAAAATCTAAATCAAAGCTTTGTTGTCCTCTGTGTGTTTGTGGGAGAAGCGTTGGAGTTACGAGTTCGTTGGAAGAGCACTGCAAAAGTTGGAGGAAATTTTGGAGGTGACCACAACGACGGAGGTGGAAACGGGAGACAAGATTGGGAGTAGGTCAGCTCATCCGAAAAGACTATGAGGAGTGACAAGGGCTGCTTCTAGGGTGGACTCGGAAGCAGACACTCTCACCCCCACGACACTCCAATGGGAATCACTAGTGTGGCGCAGGAGGAATCGATTGACCCCGGTCCAGGGGTTGCCGGGTCAAATGATGAGCTTGCCACCACCGTGCTTCATCCTCCTCATCAGCCAGTGGGCAGTGGGAAGCCTGCGTACGTGAAACGAGGACCTGGCAGACCTCGCAAGGAGAATGCTGTCGGACTCGGCAAAGTCCACAAATTGGGCTTGAGTAGTCACGGGCACAACAAGGCGAAAAGTTTGTTCTCGTAAGTTGGAGTGACGTAATTCAGAGTTGCGACGAGTTTATGGAAATGTAGTGTTGTTTGAACGTATCGTAATTTTTTGTGAATTACCTGAGGGTTTGTGCTCTGTTTGTTTTCTTCGTGAGTGAGTGTGAACTACGTTGTGATTTTTTTTTGTGATCGTGTTTTTCAAGTGTGGATCTTTTTTTGGGGTTTAGGGGGATGCCAGGACCTTCTTTAAACCGTGGGATGCCAGGTCGGAAGAAGAACGATGGGTTGATATCCGCTGGCGGGACCAACTTGGCTGTGAGCTACATCGGCGAGTTGAGTGCAATAAGTCATGAGTCTCCTCCGAGAGGCGGTGGTGGGGATGATGCTGCCGAGTCGGACACGAGTAGTGTCGCGTCGTCGTTGGAGAAGTTGCACGAAGATTTCTCCCTCCTCCCAGAACAATGGTAATAATGGAGATTCACTCTCTTGAAATCCCTACGGTTGAAACGACGGAGAGAGTAGCGATTAATTAGCTATTGTGATTTCTCATCGTTTTGTAGTGTTTGTGTATTTTATAATTCAACTGAATTGTTTCCCTCTTTTTTGTCGTGTGCAGGCCTGGGAAAGTGTGTGCGTTTTGCAATTTGGGAGAAAGGAGCATGTTAGGGCAAGGAGATTTACTTCGTATTGAGATTCCTGAGAGCTTCGATCCTGTCGCTGTCTCCGCCGGGCTTACTCTAAAAAAGACAGAGAAGGACACCAATCCCGAGAAAGCGCACAAGCCGGGCTTTTCTTGTCGTCGTCAGAAAGGATCTGGAAAGATAAAGTAATGACATTGTCCTATTATGTAATAGAAAGATTTACCTCCAGCAGTTGTGTGATCTCTGAGCTTTACGTGATTGTGATTCGTGACCGATTTTCGTTTGTGTTTGCTATTATTTTTTTTGTTAATTGTTTTAAATTAATAGAAGGCTAATATCTCAAAGCAGCTTGGAGAGTATGAACGAACCCGTCGACGAGGTTTGTGGTTATCCTGAGGAACCGGAATACAACACAATATATGATGCAACATCTGGTAAGCTTCGATTTACAAGTTATTACGTAGCTAATACATGTAGTTGTTTGTTGGACTAAATGTTTGAAAATGTAATCTTTTTTTAAGGGTATTACTACGTACATCATGGCTGTGCTAACTGGTGCGATGGCGTCCATCAAACGGAGGATGGATCTCTGACAAATCTCGACGTGGAGGTCGTCCGCTCGTTGGGCCAACGGTGTGCTCACTGTGGGAACTTCGGCGCTGGTGTTAGCTGTAAAGGTCCCAAGTGTGGCGCTGCGTTTCACTTTCCGTGTGCAGCGATCAGCGGTGCATTTCAAGACCCTTCTTCAAAAACTGTGTTATGCTCGTCACATGTAGACTTGGCCGTATCCCTGTTTGGAGACAAAGCCAGCTGTACGGTTTGTGATTCTCCTGGAAAAATTTCTTCACTGCTGATGTGCAGTTCCTGTGGCAACCACTACCACGGCATCTGCTTGGCTCTGAACTGCGATCCAAGTACGTGCTCCCAGTGATAACCTCTTTTATTCTCACAAAGTGCAGTTGTAGATAAGTGAACTAAGCGAGTGTGTCTCCTTTGTGATGTTTAGGTATCAGAGCAGGGTGGCAATGTCCTGCGTGCAAGATGTGCCAAGCCTGCAGACAGCCAGGAGATGACGGCAAGCTTCTTCCTTGTGATACCTGTGACAAATGGTATCACATTTTCTGCTTGAGACCGGCATTGTCATCGATACCCAAGCACAGTTGGAAATGCAAGGTATACGAGTGTTTGGAGATCAGTGCTTACTATTTGAAACGTTGTTTTTTGAAGTTTTGGCACATGATTAAGAAGAAATTGTTCCGATTTTGACATCTCCAATTTATATTTTTGTCTAGTTGTGTCGGATGTGCACTGACTGTGGTGCGAGAACTCCAGGCTCTGGACCATCCTCGCGGTGGCACGCGAATTTCTCCGTGTGCGACTCCTGCTATCAACAGAGGAACAAGGGGTTGGCCTGTCCTATGTGTGGGAAAGCGTATCGACATGTAGCGCAGAAGCTGATGCTACAGTGTCATCTCTGCAAAAAGTATGAGCAGTTATAAAGATTTGAGTAGGAGTAAAGAATTTGGTTTGATGCATGCTCACGTCTTAAAATCTCTGCCTTTTTTGTAGATATGTTCACGGAACTTGTGACCCAGCAGCAGACCTTGTAACTTACCAACAACGGAAGGGCCAACATCCGGATTACGCGTATGTTTGTATCCCGTGCAAAAGTCAGCCAAGTGGGCCGCAGATAACAACTCCTGGTGGAACTCCACGTGTCCTATCTTCCGCAAAACGCACTTCCGATGACTTAGGATTTGACGATAACTCCGTTTTTAACAATAACACTTCCTCCCAAGACACCCTCTTCTCTCCGGAAGATGACTCAATCCAGAGTGTAGAAATCAGCAGTAACGATCTAAGTTGGCAAGAAAAGGTTCGTAAATCAGTATTTTTTTTTCTTTTGTTTTTAAACAGCTACATAGTCTGATAAAAATTTTGCATTCTCAGCCTTTTATTTCTTCTTCTTTTCCATTTGTTACTTAAGCGACTTTACTGTTAAATAAAGACATTCTTTCATTTCGTAGAAGAAAACAATAGACAACAAAAGACCATAAAAGTTAACTGCGTTAGCTACCTACCTAATGTACATGTAATAATAGCAAGACTGTAATAGTTTGTGCGTTGTTTAGTGAATGGAACGCATTTTGTACGAATTGCACTGACGAGGTATACTCCTCAGGTGGTACGACAGTGGAGAGTTGTGACAAGTGCATTATAATTACGAATCCGGCATTAGTTTATGTCAATCGCAAGTTGCTCTACCTATGGATTTTCTAATTTCACCCCCATATTAATATGCGAAAATTGCTAGTATTTGAGAATTGAAAGTATTTAAGCGGACGCGTAATTTTTACTTGTCCAGTTTATATCCCATACTAAAGGTGACATTAAATAGTAAATATGCTATATGTGATTAGCTCTAGTAGATAAAACAGCATTTTTTGCCTGCGAATTAATATGGGGCGAAATTAGAAAGTCAATAATAGAAGAGTTGACATTGGAGCGAAAGAAAGTTGACGCCGGATTCGTATTTAGCGAGTCTACGTTATTTATCAACCACTGATTACGGTCCTCCACGCTCATATCACTTGCAGAGTTTACCTAGTGAAATATTTAACTTAACTGATTTGGTTTGGTTGCTTAGCTCTAGTCAACTAGTGTGCAACCAATGGATGGCAAATGTGCGTATTTTTGCACTCTCGTTGATGACTGGATTGCAAAAACCTAAAAAAAATGCAGAGAATGGTTAAAATTAAGCAAAAAATGTACTTCCGATCAACTATAGAATCTGCTTGGCAAATACGCTAAAGTGGCTAATTTAAAAGAAGATGTGAAAACCGATGTCAATGTTTTCTTGGCTATGAATCTCCTCTTTACCAGTTTGCATGAAAACACGGTGTCACTAATAAGCAATGAGATGCAGTAATGCAAACCCTCAGTGGTTGCAAAATGACGAATAGTCGATTAGTCGAGTTTTAGTAGGGCTCTCTAGTTGAATGAACGGAGAATGGATGTTATGCCTCTTTAATTATGTATGGGAATATATTAATTACAGAGCACCGCCGCACACGTTGATGACAAACAACATCAGACCCCGCACCACCATCATCACCATCATCAGACACCAAAGGAAAATAAGTTATTAAATCACGAGGCAAAACTCCACAAGCGGAAATCGCTTGGAGGAGGGGGTCGGGTCAAAGGCATGGATCGTCTTGGTCAGTATAGTACAAATAATAATCGGCGGCATAAGGTGACCGAGTTTGTGAAGAAACGAGGACCAAAACCAAAGCTTAGGATGTTCAGCACTGGACGAGTCCATGTAAGTCCTTACCGATTTCTACAAACTGCTTGAGTTTCGACACTGCTCATGAAACAGGGCTAAAATGACAAAACTGGTATTGTTTGTAAATAGCGAGCATCAACGGACTCATTTCCGAAAGAGGAGGAGGGACAGGTTGGGGTGGAAAACCGTATGATATTGTGTTCAGCCCGTGACGACTTTGTTCTGCAGCAAGATGTTTGTGTGGAGAGCGCACTGTCAAATTTATGTTTGATTTTAGACGATGTTTATACATTCTTTTGAATCTCGATGACGACTTGCTAATATTTGAAAAAAAAAATGATTGATGATTATTTTACAGGTGCGTAGTTTGCCAGTACTGTGGATCAAACGATCCGGGCAAGAATAGTATATGGCATAATAACTACACGACGTGTGGTCCATGTGCTTCTTATACTACGTGTCCTGTGTGCAAATTAGATTATACGGATGGCGAAATGATAATAAAGTGTTTCAAGTGTGATAGGTTCGTACTCCCACTCATTTTTATTACACGTATTCCTCCGCACTGTGTGTTGATAAATATTTGGGCAATTTGTGACTTTTGTATGGATTTGCAGATGGATTCATGCAAACTGCGATTCCATTAAGGACGATGATGACGCTGAGAAATGCTCAGATGAGAACTACAACTGCGTATTATGTAGACCACATGATGTTTTACCTCCACATATGCGACCGCCTCCTCCCCCAATCGTTACCAAAGTTGAGCACCCTCCAAAGTCTCCAGGTATCTTGAATTTGGTTGATTCAGTCATCATTTTGTTGTTGCTGTCGCCATATAATACAATGCAGTAGTTGATGTTTATGCAGATCTCTTGAGGAGCACGTCACAATTTAATGTGGACGGCGTCTGTCTGTCGGATGCGGGAATGTCTCATATCAAATCCTTGACAATGGATTACCCACGGAAGAAGCGGAAGAAAATGCCAAATATCGCCGACATGGAAGCTGGAATTCTTGCTGCCATTGAATCAGTTGTGTCAGGTGGAGACGACAAGGTTGGACGAGATGACAAAAATGATGATGCAAACGAAAAAGGTACATTGAACGAAAACCTGTACATAGCACTTTTGGTAAAAATCTCTCTTGTATCGTGTTTTGTGGTTGTAAACTTTGGAAATATTCTTTCAGACAAAGAGGCTAAAAAACGACAAAGAAACCTCCAAAAATTAGGCATAGGCGGATTCATTGTTAGACTAAGGGGACCAAGATTTAAAGACGACGATGACATTAGTCTGGACTCCATCGTCGACGGAGACAAACCAAAAAGGAAAGCTCAACGCAGAAAAGTCAAGAATAAGTTGGTAGAAAACTTTCCAGTTTATCTTCAGGTAAATTGATATTTTTGGACCACGTCTTTCGCGATGTTTGTATTATGGTTATACAATGGTATGTAAATGACATCTATAGGAGGCCTTCTTTGGGAAAACTTTACTTGAACCAAGTTCGAAAGAGACTGATCTGGTTAGTACTGAAGACGCAGAGGAAACAACCCCATCGATCAAAAATGAAAATATAATTAAGTTATCTAAGGTAATCCACGAACTACTATTCTTTCCATTCTTTGTAGTCAAACCGAAGTTTAGTACGTTGTAGCTAGCGAAATCACTCAGTTTATAACCAAATTGTATGATTGCTCACAGGAGGAAATCAAGGAAATTGAAGCAATCAAGGCGAAGCAGAAAACACCTGAGAAACTCAAGCACGACAATCGTCAAGTTTCTGTACAATCGGCACAACATTCAGTGCCCGACGTTTCCAAAGAAATTAAGAAGCTTCAACCACCGGTAGGATTCCAGCGAAATTTCAAGAAAAGTCATATATTTAAGCTCAAATCTTCCAGTTTACCATAATTTTTTGACAATTTGTTCTTCAGATTGTCGACGAAGACGAGAACGAAATCGCACTTCAGGACATTCTCGGTGGAGATCTCTTAGACAATGATTTTATGGACAATATCATGGAAGGGGACGATATCAAAGTGGAGGAAGGATTGGTTGATTTCAGACGTAAGTGTTGTTTTTAAATCCTGTTAAATTGACTAATAATTGAGCACCAATTAAATGACTTTTTTATTGAATCAAATTGCAGATGTCAATCCAAAGGATGAATTCAACGACATCCTTACTGGACAGTTTGGACTCGACATTGACCCAGGTCTGCCGAGTATGGATTCCAAGGACGTGGAGGACATTTTCAAAGGAGTGCTCATTGAGGAGTCGCAGGAAAACTTGTTCTCAGATGTCAGCACTGTGCCTACTGTTTCTGAAGGTACAACCTTGGATTTTACTATTTGTCGTGTACTTCACAGAGATTGTACGATACTTGATTTAAAACGTTGGACTAATTCATCTTTTGGCACAGTTGCTTCAACATCAACCAGGGGACTTCCGAACCCTGGTGTACCACCTTCTTCCATTACTGTGTCTAGCCCATCTTCTGGCATACCTCCAAATATTACCACAACTTGTCAAGGTAGTGACTGTAATTGTGACACCTGCCACAACCGCCATTTTACAGGAATTGCGATTACTAATGCATGAGTTTTTTTTTTAAATTCTAGTTCAAGCAAGTCCCGGTCTTCCTCGTGCAACGCCAATGCAGCAAAATCTTCAATCCCCTGTGAACTTCCCACCACCTTCTCCATACCCGTCGGAGTACAGCAAGTAAGTAAAGCTTATCTATCTTGTTTTTTCTCTTGATAAATTATCACCGAATTTTTAATCAATTTTGGTGTATTTTACTGTGCTTCTATTTTTTGCAGTAGTCCACAATTCAGTCCTGCTTTTTCTGAACCTCAAAGTCCGTGGCCGGCTGCTCAAGCCGATGACTCTGATCAGTCCGGTAGCTACAACCAAAGAAGCAACATGCTCAACAGAGAAGCGGATGAAGCTCTTGGAGCAAACGCGACCATCTCTTGTGTCCTCTACGCCAACATCAATCACCCTGAACTCAAGAGAGATTATGCGAGTAAGAAAACGTGATGTTGCAAAATTATAGCCTGCTTGCGTACTTGAGTATTTCACTAATGCGTTTGAATCATTTACTGTCCGTTTATTTCAGATTGGAATGATCGGGCGAAGCAAATTTCAAAAATATGGCGGAGCTTATCTGCAGAGAAGAAGGCACCATACCTTCAAAAAGCACGGGAAAATCGGGCTGCACTCCGTATGCAAAAGGCTCAGCAGGTAACATATGTTTGTGTGTGTCCACACGAGACAAACAAAAATGTACAGTTTTTGGTTGTGTTTTTTTTGGTGATGGTGCATTCCATCGTGTAACGTTAGACTTATAATTATTTCAACAATCATGCTGCATACTACTTTTTTCCGTCTTTAGTTTCTGAGGTGGCGGTGCGGTGATGCTAGAGTACTTTAAAAACTTAGTGTTAGCGTAGCGAACTCCTTCTCTGGTACTGCGACGTGTAGAGTACTACTTGCCTTGCCAAGCATTATGGATTTCTCTAATGATGATGCCTGCTGTAACTATCTCTTACTATAGATACCGAAAGACAGGGTTGGCGACGGTGTCGCACTAAAAGACGTCAATGCCCTGAGTCACTCGCCAGACTGCGAGGCTCACGTGAAAGCCAACATGCTCAATGCTGGTGGCGCAATCATAAAAACTGAGATGGACTTGGACTCGGTGAGCTCTTGCGGGCGCTCACCATGCAGTCATAGTGACATGATGGGCCCTTCCGACGGTCCCTACTCGTCTTCCCCCTCTTATTCCGTCGAAGGGTCTCCGTGTGTCCAGTCCTTCTCGCGAATACCTGTAGCCTCTTGCTCTCAGTCTCCGACAAACATGTCGCCTCATCTCTTAAAAAATCTGAGTTACGGGGACTCCCCATCCCACCACAAATACTCTTATGGGGATCATCATATCAGAGTGCTGCCCCTCGCAGACCTGTCCCGCTCTCTCCCTGGTCTCGGTCAAGAGAGCTGTAATTTCCCTATGATGGTGAGAGACGCTCATTTCAACAGAGCAACAAACAAACAAAAAAAACAAGCAAAAACGTGCCCTTTGTGTAATTAGGAATTTTTTAGAACACCTTATCCCATAAACGTTATCCTTATCTGACTTAAACAATATTAATTTTGTTTTGGGGGGACAACTATGTACTATTTCGTAAGACTTACAACTTTTTTTTTGTTGGGGGAATTTACTTTCTTTCGAGTATGACAGTATTTCGTAGTAGTGACAATGAAAATTTTTGTTTTCTGTGAGACTCATATATTTATATTTGTATCTAAATTTGTCCCTCTAGATATATATCCGACATAATTTGTCCGTGCAAGTATGTATATACAGTTTTATCTGAATGGAGTAAGATGCATGCATCAACAATGACATTTACAAGCGTCGTCGTCCTGTAAATACTATATCGTATATTGCTGCCTAGAGAGAACGCTACTAAAGCTGCTACACTGCTTGATTACAACTACAAAACTTTGAGTATCCAAGTAGCTAACGATGTGGGTAATCTTCCGTAAGGCGGGGTATAAAAGCATGACTTTGACAGGATGAGGTAGATTGTACAAAAAAAACTTCGTCGACTGACACACTTTTGTGCTGGTTACTTACTCCTTTTCTGTGTGACTGTGTGTTCAGTATCGCATGAGAGATAGGGGTCATTGGCGACTACTACTGGTCCTTATCGTGCATGACACGCCACGACGTTCTCTGGCGTATGTATTTTAGCTGTAAAATGTAGTTACAATAATAACTGGGATGTCGAGAGACGCAGAATAGCTCTGTATATATTTCTTCTTCTGGCTTTGAACAATAAATTTGAAGAGCTAGTTGAAGTACGCTGCGGTACCTATTCATTTCCGCCTTTGGGGGTAGAGTGAAAAAATTTAACGCTTATACTTGGCCAGTTGCTCGCTTTCTCTACTGTGGCATGCGATCTTGAAGAGAAAACTTTGTAGTGGCGCATGCCAGCCAGTAAAAGTGCTTTCTACAGCTCTAAATACTTTCTCACGGTGAATAAAAATGAGATATTGAGATGACGACGAGGTGTAATGAGTTTGACAATCTTTACAGGACCAAGACAAGCTTTCAGCAGGGCAGCCAAAGACGGCTCGTGTGGAAACGCATGAAGAACGGCAATGGAAGCAAATGCAAGCCCATCGTCAGCAATTGCAACACCAGCAGCAGCAACAACAACCCGGAGTCATGTCGGACCAGAGGGTCGTGGATCACAAAGACGGTGTCATTCCAGGAAGTCCGGTGGCCATGGGTGGAACTCCTCCGATGCCCTTCTCCCCAGGTCCTGTTGGGATGGGTGTGACTCAGCGCATGATGATGCCTGGAAGCCCAGGGCAGGGAGGGATAGAGTGTGTTCGGCCGCCGCTGCAAAGCCCTCATTCGCCGTCCCCGATGGGAAGACCTCCATTCCCAAATCTCCAGATGGGTCGGCCAAGGCCACCGATGACGGTGGCGATGCCTCCTCCATCTCCCTCGGGCGTTTATCCTCCTCGACAAGAGGTGCCCACAGGTGCTCAAAACATCAGGGGGTCGCTGTACTCCAGACTGCCATTCACTCATCAGCCTCGGCCAGGGATCTCTTTGCAGAACGACGTGTACGGCAATCCTCCCACTCCTCAGAGCGATGGTGTTCCGCACTCACCGCTCCAACCTCGACCGTTTGAAGAAACAATGTCTCCGTCCGAACCGTATGCCCAGAAAGTACTCCCAGACCAGTTCAGTCATAGTCCGGTGTCGCAGCAATCGGCTGGGGAGCAAGACAATGTGTCGCGACCGAGCCCATCGCCTCAGACGCCGGAAGCGAAGCAGCATCTGAGAGGACTTTTGCAACGCCAACAGTTCAAAAGGCTGGAGCAAGAGCAAATGCCTCAAAGTCCGGATATGCCTTCTCTCAACCGTCCACCAGCTCCTTGGCAGCATGGTACAAACTTTTTTGTGTTTTGCTTGTAGATAAGGTTTTGTTGCAAGATCTCTTGTAAATCATGTCATTCGTTTTTTTCTTAGACGATCCAACAAAACTGCAAGTTGTCGACAATCAAATTGCACAACGTCTGGGCGTGCCTGGTCAGGTACCAGGCCCTTCGAAAGGGGTCCAGATGGGTGAGTTTCGTCAGCCGCTGCTTCCAACTCATATTCGTGTTCCGGCCAACGTTGCCTTGTCTCCACATGGTGGTCAGAGGCCCATGGGTGACTTTAGGTTGGGCACACCCGGTGCTCCAACTCAGATTCATGTACGTGACTCATTTTGGTAGCATGGCATTGTCTAGTGTTTCAGAGATGACGTGACGTTAAGACTCCTTTTTTTCTTTACAGTTGCAAAATATGGATCCGAGGGCAAGGATACTCCTGCAACACCAACAACGGGGAATCCTGGTGCAGTCACAACAAGGCATTCCTCAACGACCGCCCGGATTCAACCAGTTTCCTGGAAGTGGTCCACTTCGAAATTCACTGGATCCGTACGACCATTTGGTGGTTCAGCAGCAAAGGATGGTGGTGCCAGGTCCAGGAGTTACCGTTTCATCTTCCTCATCAATGCTCGCACAACAACTTGTTCGACCTTTGAACACGACGACAGTACAACAACTTCAACCTCCGAGCAGCTCTCCTCAGCTGTCACCACATCCCATTCATTCCGTTCACCAGCCATCGCCCATGGTGTCCGGCGTCCCTACCAGTGAGGCACAGCAGCCAAACGTGTCACCTTCGACGATCACCTCGGACCACCAAGAGCTCCCTGACAGTGTCACGGAAGAATTGGAAAAGTTGGAACAAGAGCACAATGACCACGGGGTGGAGGCAGAGGCTTCCGAACTGACTGATCTCGGCATGGACGACGACGAGCTCTTGATCATGGGAGACGACTTCAACATTCTCGAGTACGCCGACTCTGAGCTGGACGACGTTGTTGGCGGTGGGAAGACGAACATTTTGGACAATTTGGACTTGGAAGAGGATGACAAGGAAGAGAAGGATCTTCAGCAGCGTAAAGATGTATCTGACAAGTGAGTTTCTCTCTCGTAGTCGTAGTTATCAGATGTAGATGGTAAATTAGGTCTGCTAGAGTTGTCTCTAATGCCATTATGATTTTAATTGAAGGGTCGACAAGAAGATGGGCATTGGGTCAGAGTACTCGCGCATGCCAAAGACATCAGGCATGCCGAAAGTGAAGGAAGGTATGACGAGTCAGGCGAGTGCAATCATGTCATCCAGCAACAACTCTTCTTCATCCAACAGCAACTTTATTCACGCCAGTGCTCCAGCGGAAAGTCCGGGGAAGATCCTGCGACCAACGCAAGTCCCTCCACCTCCACCACCTTATCCCGGTCCACCTCCACCTTATCCTGGGAGGCCACAGGTAAGTCTTTCTCTCTGTACAAATTTTGTTTCTACCTCTCTTGGAACTCTCCTTGTTTCCAAAGAACGGAACGGAAAAAAGTCATGAGTTTCTAGGAACTGGTGTTGGTGCGCTTCTTTTTGAGTCTTTTTTTATTTTGCTGTTATGTCTTCCTAACTTTTTTGACGCTGTTGTCGCTTTAACAAAACGAAACTTTCTTGGTTGGGGCTAGATGGGGATTAGGAATGGTTGTGGTGGTGTGATTCCAAATATTCCGTCTTCGCCTCTCAGTGGGGGACTAAGGAATCCTATTTCAGGCGTCGGGGTCGGTATTCGGTCTGTCCAACCTTCACTTGCTTCTCCTTCTATGTCCTCTAATGCTAATCCCCACTTACACATGAGTCAGCGTAGAACTCTTCTGCTTCAGGTAAATATCAGATATCTCAACTGCTGCTTCACAATTCACTTGCGTTGAGTTGAGAGAGTTCACATGAGAGAACGACTATAGTAGTCGTCGTGTAGTCTTCCTAACTTTCTTTGCCTGTTTGTGCGTACTCATCACTCACCAAGCGAATCAAGAGGGGACTCCCCCGTCATACCACCTTTTATTCAAACACTTCCTGGCATGCTCGTCTAACAAAATGTCTTCTTCTTCTTTGCTTTCCCTGACAGGAACAGCCGCTGCTCTTGGAGGATTTGCTAGAGCAGGAGAAGAGGGAGCAGCAGAAACAACTCCCTGCTCCCGGACTGATGGGAGCCGCGCCGGAAGAGCCATTGTTGAGTGATTTCGACTTTGAGCGTCTCAAGGCAGATGTGCTGTCCTCCTCTAACCTTCCAGTGAGTTTGTCGCCTCCCAACATCGTGGGTAAGTGTCTTGACCAAACAGTTTTATCCACCATTAATGGTTGGGGGATATGACGAGATTTTTTGTTGTTGTTAAACAGGGCAATCCGTAGGGATGCAACCACAACAAGGCGTCTTTGTTCGAAGCGCAGCAGGATTGAGTCAAGTTCACACGTCACAAAGCGGAAACTGGCCAATGGATCCGGGTCCAAATGGTGCTCCTCTAAATCCTCCGCCTCAGCAGGGTACTCTCGATGTTTCGATAAATGTACACGGCAACTTACAAGGCAGTATTCCCGGCGCTCCCAATCAGCCCGGTCAACGAATACACCTGACTCCTGTGCCCCCTCCACCGAACCCTCCTGAGCACCCTACCACAGAGCAGGAGAGGCAGCAGCAAGTTCAGTACGAGCAGTGGCTGTATCATCAGCAAAACGTTTTGACTATGCAACAAAAGTGTGTGGAGACGGACGTTGCGAAGCTGAGAAAGCAGAAAAAGGTGAGCTAACGATTTCATTTTCTCACCGAGGTGACTCTATATTCGAATTACATTTCATATCTAATGAACGCTGTGATTGCGATTTTTAGTCGATCAACTGCAAAGTGAGGCAACTAAAGAAGACTGGAGCCCAACTGAGTGAGCCGGACAACTCGGAGCTGGAGAGAATTAACAGGGAATTACCAGTGTTGCAGAAGCAATTGGACCAAGTTCGAAAGCAGATTAGACAGCACGGCAATTTGACAAATGTAAGCCAAAGATTTACTGATATTTACATATTTATGTGCAATGAACATTGCTGACGGGATTATTGAAACTCATGAATTTGTGCAGGACTATCGAGCGAAACAGCAAAAGAAGCAGCAGCAAATGATGGGCAACCAGGGACCACAACCTCAAACACAAATGTCACCATTGGGCCCAACTGCTTCTTCCCCGCTGCACTCAACACCGCAGTCGCCAATGCTCTGTTCTTCGCCGTCGATGAGCGGCCCATCACCCTCACCACTGATGCAGCACTCTCCAATGGCGAGTCCACTCACCCCTAGTCCAGGGCCCCACTCGGCCACTTTGTCTCAGACATCACCTCGAGTCGTTGTGAATCCTGGGCAGCATCAAATGGATGACGGGATGCCATTCAGTCCGTCGAGCGACCCAAACATGAGACCGATGCTACAGCAATTGCCTCAGAATCGACTGCCTGGACAGCCACAAGGTCCAATTCGAATGGGATCTCCGAATGTAACGAGTCATCAGCAGATCATTGTCTCGCAGTCAGGCAATGTAAATCAGCCATCGCAAGGAATAATGATTGTGAGAGGAATCAACCCCAACATGATTCCCATGCATCAGCAACGAGCCGTCGGGTTTGTGGACAATCAAGGAATGCGAGTGCGTGCCGTCGGATCTCAAGAACAAATGAAAATCCTCACATCTATGTCTCCCAGATTCCAACGAGTGGGAATTACCCAGGACGTCCTGGCCCGGGTGAAAGGACCACAGAGCTTTCCAAACTCTCAGCAGATGCCAATGTCGCCAGGAGGGCAGCATTATGTCAGTGCGAGAGTTCCATTTCCAACCCAAAGTCCGAACAGTGCGAACATGAACATGGGTATGACGGGGAACATGAGGAGTCCCTCTCCAATGACTCCGATGGCCCCTATGACCCCTGTGGGTGGGCTCGGCAGTCCGCCTAATAACCAGGTGATGATGGTCCAAAATCGAGTGTCACCAGCATCATCACCAATGCGGAGACCGTCGGGAAGTAGCAGTATTGGTGCTCCGAGTCCGATGACGGACAGACCTCAAAGCGTTGAGAACCCGTTGACTCCGCGGAGCACAGCGGGAAGTCGGCCACACACTCCCATAGGATCGAACATGATGCAATGTCACACTCCAGGAGGAATGATGGATGGGATGCAGCCAAATCACCCGCCGCAAATGGAAGCTCAATTCACTTTGGAAGGAGCGGACACTGCTAATGTCCACGTAGTTCAATCGTTTCCGGGGAGCCAACAGCATCCCTACTCTTGCGCTCAAACGCCGCCAACTCACGGAGAATACATTGTTACCTCTGCTGCCGGAGGGGGAGGTGGAGGTGGTGGTCCTAACCATCATCAAGTCCTCCCATTTCCTACCTTTTCTTGGGCAGAGGGTGTGTCCAAAATGGGACTCAAGGGAGGCAGCCCGTTCTCAGTGATCAACGAAGCGGTGCCGACGAGCACTCCGAACCCGACGCCGGAAGAAGTCACCCAAACAACAATCACCGTGAGTAATTCTCAGCCAGAGGAGACGGTTCAGATACGAGTCCCGGTGTTCGGAGATGGCGAGTCATCAAGCAGCCAGTCGGCAGTTGTGGTGGATGGACAAAATTCGAGCGCCACAACGGAACCTATTGTGGTGGCTGTGAAAAGTAGTGTGAATAGTGTTCCAGTGGCAACAGCAACAACTAGCGTCCCAAATCAGGCCACACCTGTGCAACAGTTGGTGTCAACGCCGGACAATGTCAACTCGACGAACGCAACAACCTCAGTAACATCTCTTGCGAACTCTTCGTCGCAGCCAGTTGTCTCCGTGAGTAACTCAATAGCTCCGAATGTGAACGCGCAGGAGTCTGCGAGTGTACCCAAAGCCGCTGTATCAACAACTTCGTCAGTTGTCCATGTAAATTCGGTCCAAGACTCACTCCTGCCTCTCACCGTAGCTGTGAACAGTCATCCTCCTCCGCCACCACCCGTTGTTGCGACAATCAAAGGGCCAGTGATCAACTCAATCCCGGTCACCGCTATTCCAGCAACTGTGCCCCCAAAATCAACGGTGGCGTTGAACTTACGACCAGCCATGGTCAATTCTCAAATGAACGCAATCAAGGCAGCCCTTGTGACGGCAGTCAAGTCAGCTCCTGTCATGGCGGTAAAGTCAGCTCCTCCGCCAGTCACGGCAGTGAAATCCGTTTCAGTTCCAGTGACAGCTGTCAAGTCAGCTCCGGTGCTGCAGGCGCCACCACAACTACTCACGTCGTTGCCTTCTGTACCCTTGGTTTCATCTGTTTCGTCGTCGTCGTCTGTTCAACATTCCATGCCAGTTGTTTCAATACCAGCTTCAGTAGCTGTGTCTACGCAACTTCCTCCACCGTCTTCCTCGTCATTTTCTAACGCGTTGCCTGCTTCTTCTGCATTGCCACCGGTGTCTTTTCCTTCGTCGACATTACTAGCGCCTCTTCATTCTCAACCTCCTCCTCACCCAATTGGCCAGCCTTCGTCAATTCCGATTGCTGTCAATCCTGCTTCTAACTCTGGGCCACACGCTGGACAAACGATTGCCACGGTGACGTTTGTCCCACCCACGTCGGTTCCTCTAGGACCCCCTCAACCTACAGCGATTCCATCCATGCCGCCCACACCTGTATTGGCTCAACCACAACTTCACGGAAATCCGACTGCCGCAATGTGTCCACCTCCTCCGAGTCAAAATATAGTCACAGGCCCTGTTCCACCTGGTCCTCAGCACAGTGGAGGAGGTGGTGTTGGTATGCACCAACAAACATTGGTTCCATCAATGATATCTTCTCAGCCTTCGACAGTCGTCGCGTTTACGTCGGTGCCTTTGTCAACCTTTTCGTCGCCCACGACGATGCCCACCACTTTGGGTGTTGCCCAGTCAATCTCCGGCAACGCACCGTCGTCGGCCACGCTGATTTTTACGAACCAAATGAATTCCCAGTATCAAGGGAGCAATGCGCCTCCCAACCGTGTGCAACTTCCAGTGCAGGTGTCTGCCCCTGTCCAGCACCAGATCTCAGCCAACAATGTCAGTGTTGCCATGCAACAAGCCACAGGAACGATCTCGCTACCTCCAACAATGCCTCCCAATGTGCATACACTTGCCATCCCGACTACTCACGGTGGAATTCCGCAACACCAGCCAAATTTGCAGCACCAACAGCAACACGTTCTCATGAACGACGCTCTCAATGGGAATCTCGTCAGTGTTCCGAACATGAACATTCCGACAGTCGTGCCGAATTCAGCAGCTGCAGCAGCAAGCCTTTTGCAAGGAGAATCGCAGAATGCATTGCTTAAGCAGCTGCTCCAAAACACGGGCTGTGCCAGCATGACACAAGCCTCCGAAACTGTGGGCTTCAGCTTGACATCCTGTCTTCCAGCTAGACCAGCACCTGGCTCGTCTCACTTATCGGAGGCGGCGACAAGAATACCGCACCCAACGCCTGTCCCCGTTCGACCGGCTACACCTGTCACTCCAACAATGACGGCTCTGACGCCTCCGTTGACGCGCCCTGTGATCAAGTCGGAACCAATGATGGTCGATGGTATGTCTTCAGTATTTATGAGAATACTTTAGAATTTAGTTCAGTGCGTGGAGACAAGAACGAATGCTAATGATTCATGCTTTTCATGCTTTTCTCTAGAATGTTCTCAAGGAAGTACTTCCATGTGCGGAACGCCTCCCGTCGTTGAGCCGGATGTGAAACCTGTTCTTCTTCCAGAACCAATCATTCCTCCCGTGGACACAACGAAAGAAGCTATAATTGCTGTTGTGAGAGAAGCCGCGGAGCAGATGATGCAGAACGACAAGATTGTCAGTGATCAGGGATCTACAACCTCAATAGGTCCAGGTCCTTTAATCAGCTAATGAACTTTCCTTTCAGCTCATATTTGCATGATATTTTAAAAGAAATATTTACTCATTTTGAATTGCCTTGCTTAAAATTGCAGAAGGGAAGAAGAGCGATGAGGATGCCAAAAAGTTGAAACGACGACAATATCAGGCAAAGAGGAAGCAAAGTATGACAAACAAGGAGAGCCCAGTTTCCAAGAAACGTCCGCGAAAGGTTGGGCGAGCCGAAGATGACTTTGACGGCTTTCTCGATTCCTTCATGACTCAACTGAGGCAGCTCTCACCCATCGGGATTGTTGAGCCGGAATTGAGTTACAATTACAATGCGTGCTCTGTGTACGGCACCGGCGACTTTACCAAGTTAACTCAGAAAACATACAGCACTTTCCACGGGGATTTGGGAGGAGCCTTCGGGCGCGGAAACTTGCCGACGAAATCAGACTTTTACAATAGTCGTCCCTTTGGAAATGATACACCCAGGAGTATGCCGAAACCTCCGCCAACTCACCGTGGCTTTTACTACCAGGAATTTGCCACTCCAAAACTAGGAACATTTGGTGAGTTTTTTTTCTAGTGGAGAGCTGATTAGGTATCTACGGATTTTTATTTCAGAGTGGTTAAATAATTTTTGCGTGGTTGCCTCTTTAGCTGAGAAAACAAGGACAGACAACCGAACACCGAGCCCAGTCCGAGAAACAGATACACCTGACACGATCGTCAGTGCTTCGTCACCAGAATGCACGTCGTGGGAGAACTTTCCCATGTACCCAGGACTCAGATTCATTGATGAAGACATGGACAGAGACTTGGAGCGTTGTATCTCACCAGAAATCCCACTTCTAGTCCCTATACCCATTCGACCAGTACCCGTGGATAAAACCAAGGACCTCACCAAAGATATTAAGGATATGGACAAGGAAAACAAGAATGGCGTGAAGGACGGAGTGAATGGAACGAAGCTTCGGTCGTTTACTCCGTTGAAGGAAGCTGGCAACATCACGGTCACTTTGACGCTGTCCTCAGCGGCCGCAGAAGACATCAGAGGGCTCCTGAGAAACTTGGCGAGTGTGTTGTCTATAGCTGCACCGACGTACCAAGTGATTGACAAAGCGGGAGCGACAATTTCGGAGCAAAAGTCACACCTGTACACTATCAAAGGGAAGGATGGCAAGGAGAAGATTGACATGCAGAGTATTCTCAATGGTGCTGCGAAATTTTGCAGGCATTGTGATGTCGTTGTTTTGAATAACGTGATCAAAAAGAAGGTCTCCGACTTTCCTGGTGTTCAGTCGGTCCAGTTGAATGGTGGCGAATCCTCTGAAGACTTTTATTTTTGCAGCACAACCTGCTTTATGCAATTTTCCATTACTCACGGGGTGACAATCACAGAGGAGAAGGTATCTTTTACTGTATTTTCAAAGTGCAAACGTGCTCACTTAGTTGGTGCAGCCATTAACAGTAGTTAATCAATTTTTTATTGAACAGGCTGCTGCCATCGTGGCTCATCCCGGCGACACAAAGACTATCAAATCTGAGTTGAAGTTGAAGGAGAGCAAAAAGAATAAGTTGCTAGGCACAAAAGCAGCGGAGGTGAGCCAGATTTTCTACATCTAGCCATAATTTAATTTTACACTTCAAAGTTAACATAAATGACGATATAAATTTCAGGCAAAACTTCAAAAGACCAAAATCAAAGAGGAGGTCATTGATGGGAAGATCGACAAGAAGTGGAAGGGCAATCGGTACAGAAACTGGGGTTCTACATTTCTCCCACCCACCAAGTACAAGAAACCAACTGACAAAGAAGTTACAGAGGTATGAAATTAGGCAAATTTTGAGAAGAAATGTTTGTTTTTCCCCATTTTCCAAATATCAATAGGATGCTTGTTTTAAAACAGACGCTGTTCAGGCTAGGAATCACCGCCATGCCTTCCAAAATTCCATTGGACATTAGAGAGTGCATTTTTTGCCATTTCCAAGGTGACGGCCTTTCTGATGGGCCTGGCAGGTAATACTACAGTGGCTTCCGATTATAACGTCATTCTACAGTGAGAATTGACCGAGTGTAACACGAATTGCAATTCTGTTGACAGACTGCTGAACTTTGACGTGGACAAGTGGGTCCATTTAAATTGTGGCTTGTGGTCTGATGATGTTTATGAGACGGAGAATGGAGCGCTGGTTAATGTGGAATTGGCACTGAAACAGAGCTTGACATCGGCCTGTGTGTTTTGCAAGCAGAAAGGTGCTACGGTGAAGTGCTTTAAAACACGATGCTCGCAAGTCTACCACTTGGGATGTGCGAGAAAGGATGGTTGTATTTTTTACAAAAACAAGGTAACCCCGATATAGATATCGTAGTAATTTTCAAACAGAATTACAGGTTGAAAGCTTAGACGTATGCATTTTGATAATTGTTTCTAAAACACTGATTCTTTTAATTGCAGACCATATACTGTCCTACTCACATTCCCAAAGGAGAGAAGGAAAACGAACTCGCGACTCTGTCCGTGTACCGGCGCGTGTACATCCAGCGCGACGAGAACAAGCAAGTGGCCGCAGTTATGCATCATGTAGACCAACATCACCTCCTTCGCGTTGGTTCACTCATTTTTCTAAGCGTTGGGCAACTCCTTCCTCATCAGCTTCAAGCATTCCATACGCCTAGCTTCATTTATCCCATTGGGTACAAAATTGTAAGCACACCAAAAGAAATACATATGATTTCTACGTTTTGTGATACGTGTTATCATGACTTGAAGGAAAGCCTAATCAACATTTTATTTTCGTGAAATAGTCTCGCTTTTACTGGAGCATGCGGAAAGTGAACAAACGGTGCCAGTATGTTTGCTCCATTCATGATCTCGACGGAAAGCCGGAATTTCGAATTACAACGCAAGAGGAAGGCTACAAGGAGCAGGTTGTCAAGGGAGATACGGCACAAGCGGCTTGGTTGCATATCTTGGAAGCCATTTCCAAACTGAGGAACAATGCAGAGATTATCAAAGTCTTCCCAAAGTACATCACTGGTGAAGACTTGTTCGGTCTCACTGAGCCTGCTATTGTGAAGGTACTTTACCACAAAAGATTGTTTTTCGAATACTTTATGCATTGAAGCAACTCGATAGTAAATATCAAATGTTGGTTACTCCCTCAATAAATTATCTCGCATATTTCGACACAGTTTAACATACTTTACATGATGGGGATAAAATGGGGCGAATAGAAATACTTGTAATTTCAAGTTCAAAATGTTAATCTGAAAAATTGTTTTCATCTGGATCCTTCGTCTGAACTTTTTAAAATATATTTCCTTTATCCAAGCAAGAAAGAGTCTACCATTTAAAAATAATAATATCATTACAAACTATATCTTTATTTGTGATTTAGTTTAGGAAATTTGTAACGTCCTGATTTCATACTGACTACTGAGTTGTAATATTATAAAATAGATTTAAACTGATTTTAGGGAACAACCCCATTCAAGAACGATTTATTGTCATCGTGTAGAGGAAGAAAACTTTAGCCGAAAAATTTCTATTTTGACAAGAGATATTTTTCATTGGTGAAAACATTTACAGGTGCTAGAGTCTCTTCCCGGAATTGAGACGTTAACTGACTACCACTTCAAGTACGGTAGAAATCCATTACTAGAGCTTCCGCTCGCCATCAATCCTACCGGCTGTGCGAGGGCGGAACCCAAGTTGCGAACCCATTTCAAACGACCTCACACACAGAGAACGGGACCGTCTCGGGCAACAACGTATACGACAACGGTGATTTCCAGTGAAGCGGCATGCCCTTACTCGAAGCAGTTTGTGCATTCCAAGTCGTCGCAGTACAAGAAAATGAAAATGGAGTGGAGGAACAATGTGTATTTGGCGCGGTAAACTGGATTACTACTATATTGTGGCATACCCAATAAGACCCGAGAGTAAAACTATGTTCTAAACCTCAACTTCCATTTGTGCATTTTTTGTGTGCGTATATACAGATCAAAGATTCAAGGACTCGGCTTGTACGCTGCCAGAGACATTGAGAAGCACACGATGGTGATTGAGTATATTGGAGAAATAATTCGATCCGAATTAGCGGAGCTGAGGGAGAAAAAATACGAAGCTCAGGTACAGGAAGCGTTGCAATTCTTTTCTCGCTCTTAAACTACTTCATGGAAATTCAACAAATAACAGTTTCCATTGCAATTTTAAATGTGCATGTGTTGAAATGTAGAACCGAGGAATCTACATGTTCCGAATGGACGAGAACCGTGTGATAGATGCGACCCTTTGTGGTGGTCTGGCACGCTACATCAACCACTCGTGCAATCCGAACTGTGTCGCCGAAACGGTAGAAGTGGACCGTGATCTCAGAATCATCATTTTTGCCAACAGACGAATCTCGCGAGGTGAGGAGCTCGCCTACGACTACAAGTTCGAAGTGGAGGACGACCAACACAAAATCCCGTGTCTGTGTGGAGCACCGAACTGTCAGCAATGGATGAACTGAGGCATACTCTTTGCTCGAAAGTGCAAATCCTCATTCGAGTCTCCTCACCATCACCAGACTAATACTTGACAGAATTCACACATCGGCGAACTACTTTCGCTGATTACAAGTGAACAGAATTTACTAAGATATGAAGAGTATCTACCTCGTTGTTATTATTATTGTTGTTGTACATGTCTCAGCAAAGACGGGCTTAACCTCATCAATGTTTAGGTTGAGTCTCTACCCTTTCTGGGCTTGAGTTTCTAGTCGGCAAGTGTTTTCTACGGAGTAGTGGACAGTTCAATCACTAAGTTTAGAGTTGTATGTTCTATGATTGCTTTCTCCTTCTATTTGGTGTGACATTTACCGAAGGTGAACATGGTAGACGTGACAGTTGTATTTGAAGCAGGAAGATGACGAGGAGAAAGGAATTATTTGTAACCATTCTTTTGTGTCTACAAAAAATAACCCAACATTTTTTGCACTAACCCATTTTGTTTGACGAAGGAAGCGACACAAACACAAGGCATAAACTATAGTAGGTAGCAACTCACTTAAGACTTTTTGTACGATGGCTCACGTACCCATCATTGACAAAGTGACCCTATTTAGTGTGTAAGTTGTACAGATTTAAAAAACAAAACCTTAGGTGATGGGTGCTTGTGCCATGAAACATACACACATATATATGCACTTATTATATATCTTTTCTGGTAACCAGCATATTATTATTGTTGTTATTAGTAGTCTTATGATTATGATTATTATTATTATTACTGTTATGCAAAGGTACTCTAACATGCAGGTAGCGTATACAAGGAAAGATTCCTTGTTATCCAACACACACCACACAACCAGATATATAGATACACGACGACACACATCTTTTTCAAAGTGTACATTATACTTAAACAGAAATGATTGTGAGTGTGTTTTTAGTCTCTAAGCCGGATACAACTAATTATGCATAGAGAATTGTAATATTTGCTATTTTGAGAAAAAGTTTAATATCTGTAACGTGTGCCACTCACTATAGATAATCATCATTATCATCATAATGTTATAATTGTACTTCGAGTGACTTCAAGTCAGGAAAAGAAAGCGTGAAAGTTTGAGGACTCGTGGCGCTGTTTCTTTTGTTGTTGATGTTGTTCTTGCTTTCGAGTGAGCGAATTTTGTTTTGTGTTTTTGTTCGTGTTTTCGTTTTTCTCGTTGTTTAATGAGCAATGTGTCTAGATTGAGATGTTGTTGGTCCTGGTTATTGTTTCGTTTTTTCTCTTCTTTGTTTCGGACATGATGGTCCTATGACCGTGATATTTAAACCCGTTAGTTTTTAGTACTGGATAATAATATAATATATTTATACTATTTATTGTAAGCATAGCTGAGCAACCGTTTCCTTACTGAAAGAATACAAGGAAGTTATATATCTACATATATATATTATATATACATACACACGAAAAGGAAGCAATTACAATGTATATATGGGATACAAGCAAAACAAAGCAACAGAAATGAAACAATATCTAGGCGCTGGGTTTCCTGGTTTCTTTTCTATTCCGTCGCAATTATTTAAACAAACTGTATGAGAAAAAGAGCAGCCAGAAATTGAGAAAAAAAATCGAGTGAGAATGAGATATATTATCGGCGAGTTAGAGGCTTGGAAAAGCTCGTAATAAAGATGCAAGAAACTATAATACGCTGAGCAGTGCGTGACACAGTTGTGATTTCCATTTCGAGAACGCATGTCAACCAAAAATCCATAGCCAGATCGTAATCATCAATATTGTCATGATATAATACAACCACGACTCCGAGATGCATAGTTTTACTACTTTATAACTGGCAATCATGTATTATTATTATCATAAATGATCATCATTCGTCATGTACCAATACGAGCAAAGCATTATGTCTCATGTAGCCCCGCTATGAATAGAAAATGCTTTGTCTCATTCATTCCAACAAGCACTATTTCAGAGTTGCACCACAATATTATTATTCGTCCTTTGTGTGAAACAACTCCTACGCATCTTTCATGTCTACACCAACGTGTTTTGACTCCTCCGCACTTATCGACAGAATGGATGTAACGCGTTAGCTTACGTTATCATCTCAGAGTGTTATCGCGTTCGGAGTTTGTAAACAAGAGGGAATCATTCATAACCTCTCGCAAAGTACCAAAAGGGACAAATTTTGTCGTTGCTGAAGCCTTGATGCTGAAGAAGACGAGCCATTTAACCCCAAAATATTTCATGTCGACCCAAATCGTCCCTTTCTTATGAGAATGATAGAGAGAGTGATGTTCCAGTCTGTTGACCTTAGAGTACAATTCAGGCCTGTTCAGACCAAATTCCTCAGTTCAGGTCAGGCTTTCGTATTTAAAAAAAATTCAAGTCAGGTTCAGGTTCAGGTCAGGCTGGAAAACCGCAGGTCAGGTCAGGC
>JAHZMW010004021.1:0-49744 GCA_027743745.1 Alloscopus bannaensis
GCTCTTTTCAATACATCCTCATTTGAATCTAATTACGCATATCCGTTCGAGATATGCAAATTCAAAAACAGGAAAAAACTTATCTAAAGCCCTTCGTATGTTAAAAAATAATACCAGATTTGAATTAGAAAATCTCAAAATTGGGAAATTTGTTATTCAGACGAGAAAAGTAAACTTGATGTCTCATAACTAATTTCGTCTGATTTGTTTTTACACAAATTACGGTTGTAAATCTGCGATACAAATTTATAAACATCGCGAACACTGACTCTTTACAAAAACCATGAGATTTTTCCTTTTATTTCTGTCCCAATCAAATTTTGTGTGCGTAGTTTTCCGTTTTCCCTGGAAATACATTTCCAACGAAGCGGGCCATATCAAGAAAATTTACGACACGCCTGACGGAACTCGCGTAGTTCATACTAAAACTGTCATCCCACATTCATGTTCATCTGTCATAACCAGCATTGTAGTCTTGCAGTTGACGACGTGTGGTAAACACGAAGTGAAGGGATTCTAATTCTAGACGAGCGTTACGATGAACACATCATAAAACTCATCCCAACGCGTCATGCTCATCACACCGATTGCTTCATGGGATGTCGCAACTGTGGGAGTTTCCACACAAACGAACGCGGAACTTCGTTTTGCAGGCTTATTAAGAAAATTGTTGATGTAACCTGTAATTGTCAAGTTGCTGTATCAAAATCAATTGGCTACTTTTTGTTACGCTCGTTTCCATCGATCCAATTAATGAGCGTACAAAATGTCGAATATCGTGAAGCCCGTGAACTTCTACATGGGAAACGTTTCCGCAACACTCATGGCAAACTTCAAACTCAGAGAGACATCTATTGTGAAGCATTATTCCTCTCTGCGAATCTCCAACGGAAAGACAACAAAGATTTGAAGCGTCACCCAAAAGCAAGGCATCTTGCTACTTCTGGAGAATAAAATGTGTTGCTGCCACATATCAAGAAGGGAAAAGACTAGGTTGTGAGTCTCCTCTATTTTTGCTGAGTTGCCGAAGATGGCGCACAACCGTGTTCGCTCAAACGACTGCAACGTTCATCGTGTTCCAGAGTCAACTCCCAGTATACACGGAGTGATCAAATGGACACAGTTATTTGTATTATACATGGAGCATTCTGTATGCCATATTGTTTGAATAACGACCTCAGTTCCGTAGAACTCCTTTTAAAAGTCCGCCAAATGCTGAGTCTTCACTAATTTTGTAAACGTACGTACTTATTCCAAGATTGTAACGGAACATAATTCTCTCCACTTTTGAGTACATAGAAATTTTATTGATTTAATGAGACAGAATGCCGAGTTTTGACAAAAAAAGCGTGCAGCAAACAAGAGAAACACACCTGAGTTACAAATGTAGTTCTAATGAAAACCTCAATAAAAAGCAATGCTAATCACGGGTACCACACATAAAAACAACAAAATATCCCCAATAACACAAATACTACAAAGCGTTTCTGCATCACTCCAAATTCCTCATGCGTGAATCTAATAGCAGACATCTACAAAAGTGCATAGTAACAATTCATTGTGGTTTCGTTACACAACGTCTTACCTCCACGTGAGACTCGTGTTTGGCCACCTCTGCCCCTGAACAATATACCTCCGCTGCCTCGACCTGGAGTTAAACTGACCGGAAAGAATGTCTGGGACGCCACAACGTGGAGTTTTAATAAGTTTCAACGTCTTCTCGTCAATTTCCCCTGTCACCGTGAGATTTGCAAATCCCTAAAAAAAATTATGCCAATCATCATTCACATGCGTCATCCCTGTCAATCACTTGCACACACTTTTCCTTTAATAGACACCGTTATCTACATAAGTGGATGTTGGGAGTTCATTGACGAAGCACATATTCACATAATATTTCAAATTATTTCTTCACCTGAAGTTCACGAATCGCATCCCTCATTCGCTCTTCCGTCACTTGATTCCGAATCTCGAACCCGGACTGCGGCAAGTACCCAAATTTGAGAAGGTAGTGCTGCTGCGAATTGATTGACACACACGCGCATCAAGGAGTGGAAGTGATGATCCGTGGGGGTTCATTAAAATACAGAAAAGAGACAATAGTGCAAGTCATTAGACTCGTGGAAGTAATGACAAGGCGAAAACCGACTTACCAAAGTACCATCAGATAATACTATTATTTTATTATAAGGCTCATTAAAATTCGAGTACTCCTGCAGTATTCGAGCAGTATTCCACAACTCTACAGAGTGCTGCCTTTTTGCCATAAAATAATTTGGAGGCTCAGTGTCTTACGAAAAAAACAACTATTGACGACACCGATATTATTGTAACCATGTCAAAGAAGAAAATTTGCAAAGCCACCACTTCTCAATTATCAAGTCATCGTCTCATGTCTTCCAAAAAAAATCTGCGTTTCGTCTCCGCTCCCGCGACGACAGACTGTTCATTACCCGGAAAGTGCTTTTATACTATGCCAATGGGAATATATTATGAGGATCTTCAACTTTAATGAAGTTCACAAACTTTCCTCTTGAATTCCCATTCCAATTTTTTTTCTCTGAGAAAACTATCTCATTATGCGGCATCTCCCTTGCTCTCGGCGGCGAGAAACCAGTGACAGAGTTAAATACATAAAAATATGCATTTGCCGAACGTCTCTCAAGCAGACAAAATGTAAACAGCGGAAGAAATGAGGATGAGTAGATAGAGAAATATCTTCCTGTGCAATTCCATCTTTTTTTGGCAGAGAGGAAAGAGACGTAAGCGGAGACATTGGAGCGGAAACACTTGAGACGGAGAGGAATATATTGTTATTTGCCGGAGTCGATTATCTAGAAAATTTTCTAATGAACATTTCCTCCCATATCTGCACAGTGCTCTGTATATGCACATTGTGAGCAGTATATTATTATTATGTTTATATATCGCAACTCCGATTCTAGAAAATATATGAAAAACATGTCCACTGAATCATGGATAAAGGAAATGAGTGACATGGCGCACACACAGTGCACGCACAATCTCGCTTATCACGTTCTCATAAAAAAGTGCAGTGTGGTCGGAGTAAACAAGAGTGGATGTGACTTGGAACTTTGTTCACAATCCTTGTTGTCGAGATGATGTGATGAGATGTGAAACAAGGTATTAACTTTTCAGACATGCAGAGCGACGAGAAAACAGCCAAAGTTGACTATTTGTAATGTGCAGGCATGAACTTGGTTGTGTGCACAATTCCTCGTTGCAGATACATGAAGCAGACGGCAGACAGTAATAATACTCTCTCTTGACTGTCATTATTCCACGCATAATGCACAACTGCAACAAAAGAGAGTAAAAAAACTGTCAAGATATTATGCCGTCTTTCTCGTTTAAAAAAACTCAAATATGACATGATTATGCACAAGTGCACACATTACTTTCTCACTCAGATCGTTTTGCATAACAATTCTCCAAGTGCACATCATCCAGTGATGATAGGAAACCAGGAGTTGACGACCGTAATAACGACAGCAGGGAAACTGACGCGGACTGTAATAATAATGCCAACTGGAGGAAAAGTCGTTGAGGTGAGTATGTGAGATTAAAAAGCTCGTATCTCTTCAGACAAGAATCCAGATTAGCTGACTGGAGGGAATTGTAGGAAAAAAATCTAAATGGAACGGGAAAGTGAGGGATTATACGTATGGGAGTCTCAAATGGAATTTTTTAAGTGTTCTCAGCCTTCAATTGAGTTTACGTGTTAATTCCAACTTCTATTTGAATGTTGATGGATATTATGGCACATTCAAAATTCACATTTACCCAAACAGCTAGTAGACTGTACACCTTGTGAGCAGTGCTGTAAAATCGTCGAGCTTCTCAAATGTTTTTGCTCTGTGAAACCAGCTTTTTTTTGACGGCTCAACGGTCTTCAACGGACGTTTAAAACGTAGACATGAAAGAACGTCGATATTCGATGAGTTGGCCACTTTAGAAGTTTAATTTGTGAACGTCAATTTTCGAAGTGTATTAAATTTTTCAAAACTGGCTTCAATATTGATAGAATTTTTAACAACACACTGCTAAATGTCTACGCCCTTAATTTTGGAATTCAAAAAACCTCACTGATGGATTCGTGATGTTGTCGAAAACCTTTTAGTGATTCAGAGAGAAATAAATAATCCAGATTAAATCGATTGTACAAATAAAGTGTGAGGAAAATGTTTCGAGAATGACGTGAACTGTTGGGCTGACAAGCTGACCGGAAAATAATAAAGCATTAAACCCTTTTGAATCCTTAATGTGGACGAAAATGTCGGCCAAAATAATTTCAAACGTCATAAATGATGACTGGAAGCCATTATTGCTGTACTCGCTACAAGAAAATTCAATGAAGCCCGTTCAGTCAATACATAGCCACCTTTACGTATAATTTAGCTTGAAAATCTCTCTGAGCCAGAGCTCAAAGTAATAACAAAACCAATTAAGGTTTATTATGCAAAATAAATCTTCGCGGTGGTTTCGCGTGTGAATTGTTTGCAGAGAACGATATAGTTTTTGTCAATATTTTACACCTCTGCACCCATTCATTTCTTTGTTATTGCCTCCCATGACAACTACCCTATAACTTTTTCCTAATTAGAAAGCGAGTGGATTTCTTAACAAGAATACGGTGCACTGGTGATGATTGCGAAGTCTGAAAAGTTTTTTTGGCGGAGACAAAGCTTGTTAATTAGTAATTATAGATTGGCTCAAAGTTGCCTTGAAAACAAGTCTACATAATTACATTAAAGTATGCAAATGAGAAATATCCAAAACACAGTTCCAGCAAATTATTGATGAGCTTCCAATCACATTCCCAACTTCACGACTTCTCTCCCAGGCACCCATCTTTATGCAAGAATTCCGCAGAGACAACCACGTTTATTCTATTACTCCTCACATTCATCCCTTAAACGGAGAAATTGTCGGGATTGCTGGAAAGACGGGCTTTTCGGCAGTAAAGCCATAATATTCTCGGCAATAACCATAAGTTGATTGTTTCCATCGACATCAATTTGCTCCTTGTTTAGCGCTTTCTTTTCGGCTGTCATAACCATTTCGTTACATTTCACACGCGCACACAACTCACGAGACTGAGGAAAAACCAGTTTTGAAATGGGTGCGGAGAGAGAACAAATCCTGGTGCTTTATTGTAAAATGTCATTTCTCTCCATTTAGGATTCAAGTCGTGAACGACATTTATCCGAAGGATGAAAGGCGGCGTCACGACATGATCACTTGACGGACAACGATTGCTCCTTCGATTTCTTTCCATTCTCGTATAAATGAAGGGATACAATATCAATATGAGACCGATCATCACGTCATTTCTTTCTCTCCCGAAAATTTTCATGTAGGTCAAGCCCAGGAAATGTGCACGTTCTCCCATGCCTTTCTCTACTCCATACATTCTAATATCCCACAGGGTAGCAGCGAAGAAGCATGATGTTTGCGAAAATTGAGTCGTTCCACTTTTCACAAGATTCCCTAAAGTTTTACAACAAAGAGGAGAATGGTATTTCATTTCATTGGACCTGGTTTGATGGTCCACTACCACAGCCGAATCAAATGTCTTGTAATACATAGTAAGACTCTTCTCGCTTTAAAACATTACCCACATTCCACCTCACATAATATCTACACTATCATCATAATCATGAACGACTCGCATGTTTCTAGGAAGGGGAAAAGCGAAACAAGCGTAATAAAACCCGTTACTTTTTTCGCTAGTTGAGAAGTACTAGCAAAAAGCATAAAACAGCCTCTCTCTCTCTTATGGTTATTCCTAGAGGAAAGGATTTTGCACAAAAAAAACTGTTCTACTCTTCTCTCCTCTCCCCCATTTACTGCCAAATTTAGAATACTTCACTCTCTCCATGAAATTCATAAAAAAACCTAAAGGAATGCTCTACTTTTCCCAACATGAATTTTACAAACGAAGCACATCTCTTCTCAACAAAACTGATACATATTTGCATGTTTACACATGTAGCAGGGGGACAGCGTACATTTTCGAGAGAAATGGTGATAGTATTCATTCTTCTGGGGAATATTATATGAGAGAGAAAGAAAAAAGCGAGACTTCCAAATACAGACATGAAAAAAAAACTGTACAGCACTAAGAATTGTATTGGGAAGAGAAGGAGGAAGGGTCTCAAGAAAACAGTCATGTCAGAAGGATTACGGCTCATAAAATATATTATGTATTTCGTCCCTGGTGTCGGTGTAGTACACAAAATGTCCTATATATTATGTATGCCTCTCTGCCGTTGCGAGTGTGAGTGCATTAGAAAAAGACAGAAAGCACTCTCCTCTCTTTGTGAGTCGCCGTATATGATGACGATGGTGTTGTGTGCATGGACGTAATTCAAGAACGATGTGTGTCTACAATATATTGGAATAAGAGAGCTGCAGATGTAAATAAGTAGACTCATAAAACGAAGTTTGGCAATCAGTATTTCATGAAAAACGGTCGGGTGCACCCGCCCTCCCCTAAATTATGGTGCCTTACTAGCCCTTTGTATTCATGTGTGCCGTATGGCAAAGTACATACCTTCGCCACTCAGAAGGATCCTCCTCATCTTATGCAATTTGCGCGTTTTTTTTTTGGTAGATAGAATGAGTTAGAGAGGAAGAAAATATGTTATGGTAAAACTACCAAATAAGGGCTTTATTGTGCATTCCGGATCACGTTTCTTCACATCGACATCCTTTCACATATAACAACGCTCTCTTTGATCATATTATATGGTGGAGAGCATAAAATGCAAAGGAAAGCCAACCCAACAAAAAATTCACTCCAAGAGTGGTTTTGAGTTGGAGTGCTCCTCTTTCCTCCAGCATCTGTTGTCCATTTTTATCATCTCTCCGTGTCTCTCAAGAACAAAAATATCTTTTGTTATTGCCTGTGCCAAAAAAGATTTAACTTTGCAACAAGCTGTATTATTCTCTGTGAATCCCATCCTGACTTTGTCCAGAGGCTAGTGGAGAAACTCAATTTTTGTTGAAGGGAGAAACCGTGTCCCATATGCGGTTCTCATGTAAATGCATGATACATATTAATAATTCAGGAGGAATCTTTTATTATTTCAAAAAAAGAGCTCAACTAGATTTAAAGTAGAGCTCTTAGCTCGTAGTAGTAGTTTGTTGTAGGAACTTTTTTTCCTGAGTGTATCTATACTCGGAGAATTTGTTTTAACTACTTTCCCCCACGAGAGTGCGGAATGTAGGGACTCTTTCGTGGACGACTTTTGTGGAAAACCGACATTTGCATTTGATGTGCAATTTTCCCACAGTCCTCACACTCACTATTATTTACTTTAATCAAGACCCTGCGACGACACACAGTAAAATAGACCCTTGTGTGTTTTCCCCTTTAAAGTGTGGAGGAGGCGAGGAAAAAGTGATTTACTTTTTTGTTATCCTTTCAACTACACTTGATAGTTCACACACACCACCGCTCAGACACAGCAGTTGTTCTGATGTACTAAAATAGTGAAAACCTCGGAGTGACTTGACGCATAAAAAACGTGCATACATATATTTTGGAAACTTTATACTCCACTCGGTGGTCGCAGGATACAGTTCCTCATTGTACCCAAGACGAGAGAAGGTTACTGACATCATCGCCAAACTGGACCGGATGTACAGAGTATCTCTGGGTACACAATGTGTACCTCATGCAAATTGTTATGAATGAACCAACGCAACTTTACGACGACGACATGCGAAAAAAATATAACTTGCGTAAACACACATGCATCCTCACTCTCGTTAGAATTTTATTATGCAGACAAAACGTGCACACTCTGTCTTGTGATTTGATATGGTGGAGTTGGGAAAAGTGGTGCACCCGGATTTGGCAGGGAAGCACTCGGATTTGTGCCAAAGTCAAATGCAAAATAGCTACACATCAACACAGCCATTTTCTTGTTACTGTGTTTTCAGAAACATCTTACAGATATATATATATATATATATGTTGTTTCGTGTATATAAAGTGTGGAAAGAGCTGACTCTCTGAAATTGGTTTCAGTAGGAAAAAAACGAGAGACGACATGATCCCTTTGCTGTGATTGAAAAGCGAGAGTGAGTGAGAAGAGAGAAAAGCCTCATTTCCCATCACCACAGATATCGACCCAGTCCTCCAAGGAATCTCGAGCTAGCCACATAATGGTAATGGTATTCACACACTTGATCAAATGTGCGGAAAAATGGGTGTGAAAAAAAAACTTATTGCGAAAAAGCCTCACATTACTACACCCGTTACAAAAATGTTCGCAAGAGCAACGACGCTCACATCATATCCGTACTGTGTACGGATTCACGTTTTTACTGTTTAGCTTTCTTTCTTTAAAAATCACTTGTCGGCGTGAACTTTAGTCATTAGAATGTAGCTGAATACCGCAAGCCAGTATAATGATTTCTTTGTTCCAAAATTCTATTTGTAAGTGCGTAACACGACAAACACATTGCAAAAAGCCCATTATTATATCATACATGATCATTACAAAGTTTGGAAGACGAGTAACATTTGAAAACTGTTTCATCCCAAACTTTGTGTGCAACCTAGTTGATTACAACAGCCACTTCCTCTAAGGAACCGTCTAGACAAGCGAGAGGTAAGAGAAAAGAGCTGAGTTTCTCCTTAAGAAACGCAACAAGTACGATGTCACGCAAAGAAAAAAACTCAAGAGTTTATTACGACTCTTATAGGACTGTTTTGTGTGTCGTGCTAACACACACACAGAGGCATAAAAAATCTCTGCTTTTTCCCGGTTTCAGTGAGTGTGTGTGTGAGTTAGCGTCAGAACATGGATTATCCATTCTATTAGTTTTTTTACAACACTTCTCACTCTCACAGTTTTCCTCTTTCTCTCCGTCATAGATGTATGTCTGTTACGGTAAGAAAAATGTGACATTCTTTCGCTGAGTATGCAGTTTGTTAGCGTTTCACTCACTTTACTTTCCCCTTGGGACTCGAGTATTAACCCATTGCTCAATACACGACGACTAGAACGACGACGCATTTTTTTGCATCTCTCTCACTTTTGTGTCTAGTATGCAAACAAGAAGTTCTCCCTTGTGGCTTCTCAGGTTGGCTTCTGCAAAATACACGAGACGAACGCCAGGAGTGAAGACGAAACGCCATAATTTATCACCGATGGGGTCAATATTATCAAACAAGCTGAAAAGGCACTTATTCCACCTCGCAGTTTTCAAATACTTTTCCCCTCACACTCGCGGGAGAACTACAATGGGAAAACGTGGAGTGTCGATAAGACAGCCACACTTGTCTCGTTAAGTATGAATATGTACAATGATATATATTTATATATATCTAACAGAACTCGTTTTCTCGAGAGACATGTACAGCATGTGAATTCGTCTGGTTTCTTTTGCATTTTGTGCTCCTCTCAAAAAACAAATTACCTTTTGCGGAACGCTTTCACGAGCTCCTCGTCACCCTCTCCCGTCTCGCTAAGTATGGCAAATTTTTCTGACAGCCACAATATCAGCTATGCACACGGCGTGGAAACTCGCGAAGAACCTTGAGCATAAAAGATGAGAGACGTCTAACGACGAGTCGAGCTGACTTGGGAGATGGCACAATGATTTAGTGCACGTTGTAAATTTGCGGTTGGCATATTGGACTTGGTGCGCACGGGAGCTGACACAAGATTCTATCTTATCGTTGACAATTAGGCTGTGCGCGAGGATATGTGACTTGGATGGGAATTTATTGCGGGAGTGACAAAGGCTCCTTAGTCTCCGTACAGAATGTATATTTATATGTGTTTGTGCTAAGATTCCTTATTATGATGACACGTTCCTTTTGAAGGTTTTTTTTCACAATATTACCCTTGTTCTCTGTGTGTGACGCTGGAGAGAGAAAGGCAATGTTTGGGCTTTACATGGTAAACAAAAAAAAATTGCGTGTTCCTTCAGGAATTCCAGGAGTCGCACACTATTTGCATGTTATTGGCAATAAGAGTTTTATGCCGGATAGACCCCTCTCGCGAAAATCAGCGGTGATCGAAGTCGTTCCTTCAAGAGTGATGTTGATCCCTGCAGAAGGAGGTATGGTACTCATAAAAAGAAGCATACGGTTCACATCTCCCTTCAATTTGACAGAGACATGGTACGATTTTTATAGAGCATAAAATATTACTACTAGCACTCCTCTTGTATCGCTACATTTCTCTTTTGCACAATGAATTACGTCAGCATCAACAACGAAGAAGTTGGAGCGTATAGGTACAGCTTGGTCGACAAGTTGATGACTTCCTCCAGTTGTAAACTGACGATTTATAGAATTCGCGAAATTGAATCGAATGCAGAATGGAGTATGTGAACTTTTCTGGGTTTTTCAACATTGCAAATGTAAAAAAATGTTAGCGACGAGGCGCCACTCTCATTCGCGTGACAATATGCCATTACTGTGCGAAAGAAACGAAACAATATTTTAAACTACAATGTTTCGAATATTAGTGATAATGAGCGAGGTTTTTCACATTTTCAGTACACGATCAGTTATAATAACAGGAATTAGTTTGATTTTGCAAACTTTTTGGAGTAGACGGATGACGTCACGCGTCAAACAATATTTACATGGTTGTATTTTGAGCAATTTCGTAAACAGGAAGCATGAGGCGACTCTCTGTTGACTGTCTCGAGTACAACCCGGTTTGCCTTTATACGATCAGAAAAGGATTGTCGAACCTTCGGAAAATGACAAGAGCATTACCGACTTATTGAAAGAGTCCTTAAAAACCTCGGTAATCCCACTGAAAGCTATAGGCTCTTTGCTATCCCCTCAACAAGCCTCTCGACTAAAGCATCCTATAAGAAACGTGCAACTTTCCAGACTTAGTTTAAGTGGGTGAGATGAGAACTCTCGGAAAGTTTTTTTCCTCTTCCTGGAAGAGATGAAAGCGTACAACTGTTGTGCACAACAACATTACCTGTAAACACTTAAACAAGAAGGGGATTTACAGTTTTCCCCATATTCCCGCATCACTCATTCGATCGCCCATTCATAAATCATGAGCCTTGCTTTGTTTTATCTCTTCAACTCTTTCTCTCTCTCTCTGTTTACCGGATACCGTCATTTTGACAAGTTGAGGCAAGGCTTAGCTGTGACGTGTGGCAATAAGTCTTGCAAAGTTTTCCTTTTCACGGAGAATCATCCTTGTGCCTCTCTGTCTCTGCTGGTTTCAATTTGACGGTTGCT
This sequence comes from Alloscopus bannaensis, assembly GCA_027743745.1. Lineage (NCBI taxonomy): Eukaryota > Metazoa > Arthropoda > Collembola > Entomobryomorpha > Entomobryidae > Alloscopus > Alloscopus bannaensis. Next base: position 11,258 of record JAHZMW010004021.1, read on the forward strand.
GCCAAGTTATGACTTGCTCAACTCGGAGAAAAACGCGTCGTTTCCACTTGTCAAACAAAAGGTTGATGTGCACCACATCCCTGCTACTAGCTGACTTCCTGGTATGCATAGTTAATACAGTCTGACGGAGTTGAGTATACCGAGAGGACATTGCAAAAAAAAATCAGTACAATACAGGCGTATTTTCTTATCTATTTTACAAGTCATGATATATTTTCAAAGAGGTTTCCATCTACAAAAGCGGATTCGATTGGAGAAGATTTTGAAAACGATTTGTTCTCTCTTTCTCTGCAGAAAGATACAAGCGTTAGATTTGGAAAATGTGATTACATGCTAATAGACAAGAAAAAAATGAAGAAAACCAGTACTTGTCTTTTTGCATCTTGAAAACAACATGCATCAAAAATGTATACAAACGTTGGAACAACTGCTACGAATGAAGCAATGCACCTCTTGTAAAAAACTTGTCACAAGCAAAAATTTAGGATTGCGTTTTTTCTCAGATTTTTGCTCTTTCTCTCCGGTAAAATTGCCAGGCAAGGTACTGCGTTCGTTCACTTTATTTCTTTGAGTGTATAACCTCAACCAAGAATTCTCCAATAGAATTATGAAAGGAAACAGGGAAGTGACGTAAAAAAGATATATGCAGCTTGCGAGGTTCTCAGATTAAAATATCAATCGCTCGTCCTCATCTTGGCAGAAAAAGAGAGAGAAAACTGTAGAAATAAAGATGACGTCTGATTTGCGATACTGCTTCCGGCGTCCCAATTTTCCCGTTCTTTGGCTCAACTCAAGTGCTAAAAACTACATTACCTAATGACTTGATCACATCAAATTCATCGCATTTCACACAGGATAGTGAGAAAAGAAAGACGTGTACTCGTAAAGCACTTTTCTCTACGGAAACGAAATTTTTCGACATTCAACACCGGAGGAGTAGAGTTGGCTCTCTTGTTGACGCTGGAGGAGGAATGTTGATGTGACATCTCATCTCAAAGAAGATGTGTGTGTGCGTCTCTCTTTGTCAACGGCAACTCAATTAATTCCCCTTCACATGCAAATCTAATTTACTGTGAGTACGCCGCCAATGGGAGAGGAAGAATGGTTTATTAGCGGATTCCAAGCATTTCCCAATTGTGAGACGATGTTTTTCTCTCTTTCTTTTCTCTACATCGATTTTCGAGTTAGAGTTGATTTTTTAAAACGTCTGCATCTAAGAACACCTGGAAGAGCTCTGGTGTGAGTCAGCACACTCAATTGGTGCCTTTCCGTTGACTCAGCTATGTGAGTACGTCAAGATAATCATCCCTATTTCCATCCAAAAATTGGCTGGATTGAGGGAAGCTTCTCGGAAGTCGAACCGTTGCGCATACGTCTGCCTAATAAAATATCGATGATAAGCTCCCAATAAATGTTACTCCTTTCAAAGTTTGGCGGCCCAGCACGTCTCTCACTGAAGGAGTGCTTGCATCGCTGAAATTATATCTAGCAATTAAGCCGCTTTCCCAACTTTCGGGCGGAAGAAAACTTTCTCCTTTTCTGCATTACACATCATCAACTTTGACTGTGCTCAGTCACAAGTCACCGTCTCCTTCCTTCTTCCTCAGAAAAATTCCTCAACTTTTCTCTCTCTCTCTCTCTCAGTTCCTACTTCATTTTTTTACCAACTCGGATTTTTATTACTTTCCTAAGCACATTTCCAGAAAGAAGTTCGCTGAATGCTTCCTAACAAGTACGTCTTCTCTTCTTGTTCTCATTCTTCGCGATATCTGCTCAATTCATTCGTTCTGTTTTTTCCTTTGGCTTCATGCAGATCAAAGGGAAGAATGCTACAAGAGACAGCATAACCGCTTGAAAAGAATTTTGCTTCTTTTTCTCAATAATATTGTTACGTCGTCTATTGAATCTGAGGGAATCCTATACTTGTGTGCGCGCAAAAAAATCTCTTTTCAACTAAACTTCTTTTTGGTACTTTGTTCGCCCCTCTCAAAAATAGACAATCCGACACAGGATTCAACACTGACATATATGGGAAAATATACGTCCTCGTCAACATTGGAGACCGTGAAACTCAAGAAGAGGCTTTCTTCAGATAGGGATAGTCGTCGAAAGTGCGATTTTCCCCCTCTGACTTCCTGTTACACTTCAAAAAATGTATTCCGGATGGAGAGTATAACCAGCAGACATGATCATCTCAAGCCACACACTACTGCCTCTCTGCTTACTCGTATCATAGACATAAATATTTTGTTATGGGTCCAACTATCTTTTCCCCTTTTTTGAGAATCGATTCTTTCTCTTTCTGCTCCAAGGCTTTTGACCTCATCCTCAAAAACTTTGCAGTATTTTATTGCAGACAAACTTTCCTCCCTCTTGTGCTCTCGCTCTCTCCAAAACTGTAAATTGAGGTAATATATTTTATTTTGAATTGCCTCTCAAATACAAATAAATGGATACATATAAAGCTTTAAAATGTTCACATTAGTTTCCACGTCTCTCGCCAAAAAAATAGGGTGCTTCCCTTCTAGGATTTAAATAGAAATACGGTGTGCGCCCTTCCGAAGAAAATATTGTCGCATTATTTCCTGTCGAGTGCAATTTCCATGTAAAGGTACATCAAGATTTGGTGGGGGCTCGGAGAAGGAAATGAAACCGTCTCTTTTCTTTTCACTCTGTAACATAATCCTGCAAAAACTGGTTTCATGAATGGAATACAAAGTGAGCAAGACCCAACGACGACATTAATGTGACGAAAGGTCTCGTCTAAATACATTCATATGGACGTGCATACGTAAAAAATCCCATTCATCCTCGCAGCAAAAGCCACAACACAAAAATAAATTGCAGAGATCTCGCAAGACTATCCAAACTCTCAAGATGTGAGACTCTCATAGCAAAAGAGTCGATTTACAATCCACGTCGCGTCCACTCCATACCGCGTACAGATTGTGACCAGCATAATGTATGCATATATATTTACCTATAGTATATTTTTGCAACTGTCACTATATACGTACACCCTTTTACTCAAAAGAATCCAAATTGAAAGTCTTCGTTACACGCCCGTCTCGTGTGTTCACGTCTCGAGCGTAATTCACTTGATCAGACAACGATGCAAATCCCTGATTAATATGCAGCTGGTGACACACGCCAATGCACCGCACGACTACGACAAGGCCTGCTGCAAGGATTGTCATACACAAACAATGCCGACAGTTAAATGTCGTTTCAATGAAGAACGCCTTCAAGTTTTGCAATCAACGTCTCTTTATGCGTAACCTCCTCAAGAGAGGAGCGAGCCACTCTAAATTTGTATCGGTTTAAGGACGGCGTGCGCATGAGTTGTCTTCCGTTTATGGTGAGGACCTGATCGATTCCTTATTTATGGCGCGGGCCCCTTATTCACGTAAGAGGATAATAATCGTCAAAATTAACACTCAAATCAAACGAGACAAGCTAAACGAATATGTTACTCTCTGCTTCTACTTACGACGACCCATATATTTTTTACAAGAATGGCTACTTTTGTGTGATGTTGTGTATTTCAAACACTTTTTCCCAGTTTGACGTCATCACACACGCTCCGCAATAATGTCTTTTGGAGTAGTGCACATAAAAAGAGATTTTTGTCTTCGTTTGTCCTTTCTTGAAATCAGCCATCGGAATAATGTTCGCTGGGAGCAGAAGTTATCCATAAATCTAATTTTTAACGTTCTCCTACTCTAGACTCAAGTCAGCAGCAAAAAATGATTACAAATGTAGAATTGTGTGAGTGTACACACAAGGACAGAAGCCCAGTCTCTTTTTCTGCTCAACAGACTCGAAAGTTTAAAAAGAAAATCTATTTTCGTATGTATGTCACTTTATGTCCAGTTTAGCGCATTCTTCTCCCTGGAAGTCACGCACCACGAGTGAATACTACTGGACAAAAAAGGAACGAACTTGGAAGCATAACGAAACATAAGAAACGGAGCGCGTAGAGACACACAGTCTCTATTGTCACTACAGAATCCCTGAGAAAAAGCACATTTGTAGACATGCTCTGTCATTCCAAATGTCCCATGGAGGACACAGACCTTGTTCACTGACCTCGGGCTCTTGTCTAGATCTTAAGTAAAAATAATGGAGATTATACCATGTCCCCCATAAATATTTCTATTACTTTGTGTGAGCCTATATATGTGGCACACATGACTGTATGAGTTGACTTTTACGAGAGTTGCAATTGCATTCTCGAAAAAAAAAATTCTCTTCACATTTGCCCTTTACCAGGAGCGCATGAGGACTACTTTTTTTTCGGGAAATAATAAGGAGATTGAGTTTTAAGGAGCTTGTGAGTCGTTTCAAGCCCATCTCTCTGTGTTCAAAAAGGTCGAGTGACACGACTCCAATTTTACTGGACGACTTCCGAGGAGATGAGACCTGAAAACAAAATTGTTGTTGGTAAATTGAAGTTGGGAAAATAATGTCCTCCCTCAGAGTCTAGCCTATTTAACAGGGTCTCATCGCTTCACGTCGTGTCAGTTTTCGGTGTGCTATTTTACGAAGGCAATCCCCTGGATGTGCGGTTACCCTCAATTTAAATGGGAATCCATTTTCTCCTCCCTTTTTCGCGAGTAGAGCTATCCTCTGGGATAATAAGAGTAGATGCATAATATATACGTGTTTTTCGCCTAGACGTGTAGTGCATAAACAACGAGTCGTCATCATCGTCTGAAATGAAGATGATAATATAAAATTGATTTACGACACGATAATGGCGCAACAGATAATACACATTCGCAACCCTCGTCGTCATAAAGACCCATTAAGGTTTTTTCCACGGCATCGCCAAAATTGAGCAGTTTATTGCAGAGTGTGCTAATGCAAATTAATGTGTAAGTAAATTCCTAGTTGAGACCTTGGCCTTTGAGACCGAGTCACGCACTGGGCATGGTCTCTTAGCAAAAAAAATGATAAACTCCGCACCCTCTTTGGAACTAAAGAATCTCTAAAAACTAAAGTGCTACATATAATGTGCAAAGCGGAATACATTTTTGCGAGGAAAGTTCACACAATATTTTCCTCTGAATAATTCTACATAATTCCCTCAGAAAACCAAACCCACATCGTCGAGAGCCGAGTGTGTAATTAGAAAGCGTAGAAAAAAAGTTTAATCACTGCCGGAAGATTACAGAGTGCGAGACTCAGCATGAAAGGTCATTTCTTTATAAAGTTATAAAGATATAAATCCGTATCGCATAACAACTGGAGCTGGTTTTTTTTTGTAGGGAGGAGAAAAAAATGTGGGTTTTCGAGGGAGGGGGAATGATATCTTCAAAGATTGATGGACGTGGAAACGGAATAGTGGTGTGAGAGCGTGCAATAATAAATGTCTGGTCTCTGGCTGACCAAATGGAAAAACATGTGTCCACTCCGACATTCTCTTCCGTCAGTCAGAGGACTAAGGTTTTTTAACGAGGCACGGCACAAAATTACAAGTCGGTCCCCTGACGCGAGAGCAATAGTAATATCGAGTAACACAAAGCACACATAAACTAAAGTTGGTTTTAGTGGACTTCCTATACGCCTGTTGTTTTATTATGGAAATTACAGTGTGTGGCTGAAGGTCTCGTTCATGGAAATATTGTTTTTTTTTCAGAGAGAGAGAGAGTGACATGCTTCATCAAAATGGTGGCTTTGACTCCGTCGTGCCAACATCTGCAAACCTCCGCGACGAGCCTGCCCGACGAAAAGGAGTGACCAATCGTCACCTTTTAACTTTACGCCTACAAATCACGAACAATGGTGTGCCAAGTAACAATATAATGTGCGTGTAGTACATTAGGAGGAAGAGAAAAGAAACTGTCCGCTCGCTCAAAAACAACAGCTCCTGTCAAGCGACAACAACAAAGCAGTATGACATGGTTTACGTTTATGTGTTTCTCCACATGACAAACCATTCTCTAGGAAAGTATGTAACGCATAAAGGGAAGTCGTTGAAATGAAGTATGATGTGTGTAATGAGTAGGTTCTCTGGTGTTTGTGCCGTCCAAAAGGTGATGTATATTTATTCCTTTACTTTGCTCTCTTTATTACCGATAATAAGGGGAACGCTGAGAATGACTCGCGAAAAAATATCACATAAGCTCTACACATCAGCAAAAAGTTTCAAAGACAACACGAAATCTTCATCAACTTCCCCATCTACACAATTTAATCTACGACTGTAATCAGCTTGTCGTGTGGCGGATGAATGATTGAACTGCCGGCCTCACTCTGAACAAGTGAGGCAGTTGATGATGTCGTTTTACGTTTGGATAACTGTATAAAGTTCAGAAAAGGTCGGCCTCAAATTTATTACGATCCACAGTAACGTGGATTGTAACTGGCTTCTCCAAATTTTCTGTGTCCAGTCAGATTTGTGCTCATGCATACTGCTACAGTTGTTTGAAAGTTTAATTTTCTTGCTTCTCTATCTTGTCATGATAGCGTGTTCATAAGTTCGAATTAGAATGTGTCACACAAACGGGATTGGTTGAGAAACGTCTTATTTATCCAACTTGCTTAACGAGCTTCCTCAATTTCATTCACACGCACGTATCTTTCTTGTGTCTCTCACAATTGTGGGAGGAAGACCCTCTGCAAATTTAACAATCAAGGAAACGACACAGATAGTCCGACAGGGATCAAGATAAGGAGACAGAAGGAAATCAGGCGTGACAAGGGAGAGAGAGAAAATCCCTAATTTGTTATTCTGCACAATCACAGCACACATATAGAGCTGTATGGATAATGACGCTGGTTCGTGGTGGTGTGGGTTATTTGGTGGGTGAGAGAAAACAGAACATGAATTTCAAATTTCAGATGCCCATGGATCACCCAGAGAAAAATATTCCTCGCAACGATGTGGTGGAAGAGATTCAAACGAAACCAATACCAAAAGCCTCTGGAAAGGGTTAGGTTTCCTGATAAAAACCATTCCGAAAATTCCTCTTGATTCGAGAGGAATATAACGTAACAAGCACCTTTTCAGAGGGAACAAATCGGATTTACTCAACTCCCAGAGTAAATAGGAAGCCAGCGTAGATAACAAGGAGAAAGAAACAACCGCGTCAGCAAGGCACACACGGATTGCTTTTCAAGCAATCCGATAAATTGCCATGACATTAACAAATGCTAAAAAATAATCTCTGTGCATACACCAAGAGGGCAGAATACCAAGACTATTGAAATGAATAGAATTGTACTCGCTGATTCCGAGGAGAAAGTTAAAAAGACGATATATTTTATGCTACAACAGCACTTCATCCATCAACCAGACATTCGTTTACTATTAGCTTCCCATTCGATGCTTTCTGGAGGACCCTCTCACATTTTCGAGTTTTTCGATTTGCAACAGAAGGAGAAAAAAAAACTCGAAAATCCTCAACAACGCTCACAACACAGCATCATCATCATGAGTTGAACCGGTCGATCTATTATGTGGACATAATGAAGATATCGAAATAGAAAAAACTCTAAAATTTCACCAGCAATTCCTCTGCTCAGCGAGAGGAGTTCCTGTTTCCAAATTAATGGGATGCTTGTATCAACTTCCATTAATTACTGTCTTATAACAAGGCTTGGGAATGAACTTGTCAGCTATTTTAAATAGCATCATTGTCCTCTGATTACTGATTGATCATCCTTATCCTCTTGATGACTTCCAGTGAAATGTTCATCTCACAAAAAGGTTAACTCGTCAAAGAGAGCCATCATTATTTTCCCTTTCAATGTGGAGACACGCAACTTCCCCCAAAAATGTATTTGTTTGGGGAAAAAGCTTACATCCCATTGTCAAGAGTCCTTGAGCTTTTCACAATGACCGAAAGTGATAAATTCGCTTACATCATCGCAACATCGGTGTCGTGCACATACGTCAACCACATGACAGATCAGAGGTGGGATTATTTCCGGATATGTAATACTTTTTTTGCTGAGCTCACAAATTCATGCAAAACGGCTCGGTGGTCTCCATGAATGGAATTACAAATGTATTTTGCTATCATTCTACTCGTAACTGCTAGTTGTCTCACTCTCCGAGCGAGACGCATCTATTATTTCAACATGCAAATGAGAAAATATTAAAAACCGTCTCTGCATCAGCCACAAGGATAAAGTTGAGAGAGCGCAGGGAAGTCTAACTTTCAAGCCTTAGCAATTCATTGGGAGGGTAATAAATTCCAGAGTCAAAACGGTATACATCACGAAATGTTGTCTTCTCGAACTCATAATGAATTCCAATGAAATGAAGATCTGGTGTTGCTGAAAAGCTAGGAAATATTCTGTATTCCAGCTTGCGTGTGTTCCTATACACTTTTGTTATGACTTTTTTAGAAGCATAATACGTGTGATTTCTTCCACATCAGCTTCTCTCTTTAGCTAATAAATATTCTGCCGTGATGTCTACCGTTTTTATAGATGCGATGGCGGTAAAGGTCGCTGTTCATCAAAATGCCATATCATTCCCAGTCGCTGATGATCATGGAGGAAACTCACCTAAAACTAAACAGTGTTTTGTATAAGTTCGTATTTTTAGTTTTCTCCAACCCTTTTTCAACTGTCAAACGTGGTGAGATTCTCTAATGGCATCAACACAAGCTCTGAAGAAGCAAGGGAAAAAATTTCTTCAGGTTTCTTTGGTTTTCCTCCATTAAAACCTTCGACATGACAGGATGAGAGAGAAAGAGGGAAGTGAGGTATTTGCAAAATGAAAGCGCACAAGATATTTGCATTTTCTCTCCCAAACTACTCCCAACTCTTCAATACCGCGTATCTCTGTTTCACGTTATAAGTAGTTAAAATCATCTTATCTGAAAGTTCATAAGCTCTTTCCCACAATGTAAAAAACACTCCCGCTTTCTCTCACTTTCTGAGGCCTTTGTCACTTTGAGTTGCTCGCAGTTCGTCTAGCACTTCCTGTGTCGTGGTTCTTTTGGTAAAATGTTTTTTTTTGTTCTGTTCTCATTCAAGTGTCTGCATGAGGCAGCCGACTTCCTCTTCACGAGATTCCGTTGAAAATTGCAAACTTTTCAATTTCACCCTTTTATACCGTACGTGGTTTGTTGTGAGAGAAAGGAGATGTTGTCTCTTTCTTTCGCCTTCTCTTCCCCTTTCCTTCGGCTCTTTATTTGTGCTCGTGGGTATTCCTCTGTTTGCAACGTCCGTCCGTCTCTCATTTGAGAACGCTAGTTTTCAATTTTACCTTTATCAGTCAGTGCCTCGGGAGGTCGACAAATGTCTCAGAAAATGGTATATAGTCAACCCACGCCATTGGTTAGGGACTCACGGGTACTCCTCGTCCGAAGCTTGCTTTCCCACTCATTTGCAAGTGGGACGGAAAATTTTCCCCATTAAAAAGGAAGGGGAGAGGTGACAGGAAAATGAGCTTGCTCTCAAGTCTGAAAACTACACTTCTTGACAAGCTTCGTGCGTGGGGGGAAATGAGCGTACATACATTGCATAATTTTCAATGGCAAAAACCTCGTGTAACACGACGGGAGGGTATGACACAGAGCCGTCATTAATTTCATTTCAGTGTGTCACTTAGCAAGGCAAACAGCACAAGAGACGCCATCATCATCACCATTTCCACCATCATCATCACCCTCAACGCATGTACGACTGCACATTTGAGAGGAAATTCATTTTTACACAGTTGACTTGAAGAAGAACACTGACGGATATTCACGCTCACATTATTCTCGTCCTCCCAACTCGTGTCGTCTTGTATTTTCTTCAAATTGAGCAAAAAAAACACATTGTACTCTCTCCCATATTACAAGGCGAGAGAGTGCGAGACGTTTTCACAATTTCAAAGGCATTTTCAAACCAACGAACCGAGCTGATTGATAATGTCACAGAGTTTTTTTCCTCTATTGTAATGACCATGTAGTATTTATCATCTCGTGTGTACGTCTTCACCCCGTCTTCCCTCTCCAAAAAAATGAGAGAACAGAGACAGAAAGGAAAGTATAGAAAATGTGCAAACAACGTGGCAGCCGTGCTCCTTAATGGATACACGTCTGCTTACAATCAATCGTAGGAGTAAACAAGCCATCTATTTTTGCCAAGCTGTGAGAACACGAACGCCACGCCACCCACAAAGATGAATATCATCTCTTGACACTCACACACAAACATTTCCTGGAAATGTTCATATTGTGTTTGTGAGTTGATGTTCGCTGGCAAACTAGCAACACGAGCATGCTTCTTTTCATCTCTTTTCTCGACATTTCAAATTCGCATACAAGCCCCCTGAATTCGCTCATAGTTGTCATTTTTTCGCGCTGAAAGCTACGTGCGCTCAGTCAAAAAAATTGTGCGAAGGAATAGTGGAAGATTTCCTCTGAAAAAATTATAATTTTATACTATTCCTATAATGCATTGAAATAGTAACACGGAATTCATTCCACGCGCACCCAACTAATATTTGAGGGTTCAACTGGGTTGAGTTTGAGAAAAAAAAATCAATTGGAGTTGGAGAGAGAGAGTAAAAAAGGAGAGAAAAGAAAATGTCAAATATAAAGTTACACTCTCGACTACAAGAGGAGAATGGCGAAGGTTGTTATCGTGGCGTCATATAAAATGTATGAGAGAGTGTGTAAGTGTGCGTATATCTCGTTAGGCTTTGTATGTATATTATATTAGCTCTGCTCAAGTGAAATGATGCTCACATTATTGCTTTTTTAATGCATGTAAAAAGGGAGAAGAGAATGCGAAATACTACCGCATACGAATCATGTAGGAATAAGTGGAATGTTAGGAAATGCCTGCTCGCTAAGCTCTTTCTCTCTGTTCAACTATACGAAACAAGAGGAAGAGAGATTATGATCATGGAACTTTACCACCACCATCACCGTACAGAAGGCACCCGTGTGTCTGCAACCAAAGACCAAAACCATTTCCCACCGAAAAAATAGACTGACTGACATGCATAATGTAAAGGTATTTGCTTCCTTCTCTTTCTCTGTCTCTTACTGTGACTACAATGCCGTCTCAACTTTTCTAGGGAAGTGTGAAAACGAACTACTGCTTTTCCTCTGTCGCATTCAGAGCGAGTGGAAAGAGCACAACACGAGGCGAGTCAATACTCTGTTCCGTCTTTTTGACAACTTGTCTCCATTTATTTCATTTCCCTTCGCAACCCTGTCGCTTTTTGAAGGAAACGAGGATCCCGGAGGATTGTGCTCGATCCGAAAATTGTTTGCGGAATGTCTAGTTAAACTGTCAGAATATTCTTATTGTCTATTTTCCTTTTCTCTTTTCCTCCCTATATGCGTGTTTTCCACTCGAGAGAAAATCAACTTGACTTCACTCTCTAACACTGCAGAGAGACAACGCTGTTTTGTCCCCGATCAATGCTCACAGGGCACATGGACGCGGATAAATTCCGAAAAAAAGGAACAACGTCGAACACGGATAAATGGAACTGGTTTTCGCGTAAATAAAAGATTGCTCCAAAACGAGTCCAAAAAGCGTGCAACCATTTCTCTCAAGACTCACTCCACAGTGATAGTGCAGAAAAGATTAGATACTTCGAATAGATATTCAAAAGAAAGATACATATTACCTTTCCTCTGACCGAGATGTCATCTTGATTGAGTCATCGTTGTTCTAATGCATCATGCAACTTTTAAACAACCGTGCTCCGATTTACAACGCTCCTCTCTTCGTGTACATCTGGCCGGTGGGAATTCTTTGAAACATGTCTCCGCTTCTAAAACTACGATGCTTCCAACAAGAGCTACGGAATCTATCATATGCATCACTTTGCATTCGACAATTTCTATTATTTTCTAGACATCTCTCTAAAAAATAGAGGAAGTGAAGAACTGTGAGAAAACAGAGTCCCGATTCTCCATTCTCTGTATTACGTAATACTATCATTCAGAGAGCAGCCTACTCCAGCAAAGTAAATACAGAAAAAAGACGGAGATAAGTTCGTCATTTTTTTTCTTCTTGTGTAGCAAAAGACGATTGAAACACTTGAAAGAATTTCCGTACGAGTGAAACGTGTTCAAGGAGCATTTTCATGGCTTTAATTTCCTCCCTGCAGAGCACTTCTATTATCCTAACGGCAAACTCTCGCAACGGCAAAATGATGTGTTGTACCCATGCTCTCGTTTCGGAGATGTGCTCCTTTCTTTCTCGCCTCTCCACTTTTGTACAACTCGTAAATGGAGGGAAAAGTATAAAAAAATAAGCCCTCCTCTTACTCTCACTACTTACTCGATTTCTTTGGCTGTGTTGCATTTCATGTGATCTTCACGAGAGCAAGAAGTCATGCCGCGTGTAAAGAGCACCACACCATCGTGCCACTATCAACAAAGTACGATTGACTTGACAATAACTACGTACATGTTTAAAACATGCTCTTCCATCTAGGACAATGAGAGAAGACCTACTTCCCTTCCCGTGAAGGAGAAAAGAACTCAAGGCGTAAATAATAGTGCATTCTCTACACCCATCGGCGGTGGAAGTCTGAATTGTAAAGAGAACAATCCTCTCTTACTTTGTTTCATGCCACTCCTCGACTTTTCAACTTATTTTTCTCCTACATTTCATTCAACGCGTCTCTCCATGAATATCTGTGCGCAGGAAAACATTGAGAGGGGAATGAAAGTGGAAAAAATAAAACAATTTCCTGTTTGATCTACTTTCCGCATCCGCGCGTACAAACTCGCATAACCCGGAGAACTACATTCGTGCTGTTGGAAACTTGGAAAAAAATAGACAAACAAGGGAGAGAAAGCGAATCTTTCTCCAGTCTCCAGCGTCTTCATTAAGATTTCCTCCGCTCTCTCGTGAACAACCCTGCCATCACTCACTTTACATTCATTATATCCTCCAAGTGAGCAAGGGGCGTGTAATCACCCCGACGGAAAATTAGTTTTGTCTTCGCCTTTCGCAACGCATGAATTTCAACCAATTTTATGCATAATTTTCTCCCGACTACGTTCCCTCTTGGGTAGTCAGCAAACAATTAGGAAAACACTTCTCCCAGAAAACTGAGAGAGAGAGAGAGAGGTTGAGTATTTTTCATGAGAGAAAAAGTAACTGCCGTCAACTTATGTTTGCCTCATCTCTTGTTTCATTTTTGTCACCTCACCCTTCACAAGAGAGGCATCCTGCTTAATATGCATCTTTTCCAAAGAGCGGCACGGTTTTGGACCTCGTGAGCCCGGGGTGAATCCTAGTAAATCCAACGTATCTCAAATTAACAAATAACCTTTCCAAAGGGATGTCAGTTTAAGATTGAAATTTCTTAACCAAATCATAATAAACTACCCGAAAAAAACCAGTAGCTAACATTGGCATATATTGAGGATTTTGAAATATAGTGATTTCTATATCAATTTGGTAAATATGCTGATGACAGCGATACATAATAAAAACTCCACCAAAAAATTTAACAATTACCTTCATAATAATCACCTGGAAAACTTTCATTTTATTCATTGCTAGCAAAGATTTCTGATACGTCTTAAAAATAGCATATATTTCACCAAGGTTCCCCCAGGGCGCCCGCTTATACATACATCAGTGCGTCATCTTTTTAGCCCTTAAATCATGGGAGAGAGCAAGAGAACAGCACACTTGTGCACGACACGCTCACACAAGGTTAACAAGAATGCCATTAAATCACGTCTCTCTCGTGTGCCTGTAATACGAGTAATTATGGTGATAAACTTGGTGTGACATATTTACGAGCGAAAACGATGAGATATTATAATGCGAGTGAACATCTCCTAGTAGTCTAATAACGATGGAAAAAGAATGCTAAAAAATGTCGGACACAAACTAGATGATGTGTCTCCCAAAGAATAATATTCTTCTCGCTCTCCTTGCCACAACTATTTTCGTTGAGAACGCAAGTGTTCCCCCACGAATTACACACATTGCCCCACACATTACGCATTATCCTCTATTAATCATGTCCTTGAAGTAGGATAGGCTTCTCGCTTTGAAAAAATAAATAATACACGAATTTCCTCAGCGTCTCCCTTCGGGTTTCCTGAGTGGGAGTGTCTTCATGTATCTTTCAGAGAAAATTGCTTCTTTTTCTCGTACTCAAAACGACTTGGGCCGGGATGAGAGTATGATGAAAAAGTGAACTCCCCACACATTAGAGAAGTGGGAGAGAGAAAGTAATTTCGTCAATGAGAAAATAACTCTGAGAAAAACAAGCAGAGTTTCTGGAGAAAAATCAGGGACCCCAACCCATCGTCGTTGTGGTACACGACGAGGATGGATATACACGCATAAACAGTTCCCCGAGATTGCTCAGTGAGTCAGAAAGGCCGTCATGAAGTCAACCTGATGAATGGACCCTGTCACTCAATCTCAAGTCTTTCGATCTTGAAACTATCTGGAGTAAACGTTGTACACACAAAACGGTCCTTGTTGATCGACGAGACGACAAAAAGTAGATGAACCTCTTTCTTTCCTCACTTTTGTACTACTTTTTTCTACACTCTAATATTATGGCTGTGTGTATGTGTCCTGATGTCAACAAAGTGAATTGAAGAGAGATACGATAAGAAAGAATCCAGGATTTCTGCCCTGAAAATCAATACATGCCTTTTGTAGAACACACGAGTTATTTAATGAAATGCTTTCGTGTACTTCACGAATTCGCTTGGATTTTTTCGTCGGAAGCGGTCACATTGCTGACGTTTTTTTTGTGAAGAGAGCATTTTTCATGAAAGATTAGAAATCGGCGTGGCTCCTTGATTTTTCATGAGTGCTTGAATCGAGAGTGGTTTTACTTTGTATTTATATACGGTAAGTCAACTAATTTCGTTTTGGCTTGCTTGCCGATTGTATATTTGGCTTTGCAACATACACTCCCTCGAATCATGTAAGAGAGAGAGTGTTACGCGTCATTCAAGGTTATCATAGTGTTTGCTTCTCGGATTGAGATGAGTCTATAGACTTTGTCCAGCCGACGAGAGAATTACAGGAAAAAGTTTGTGTACAGAATGTGAGGCACTTACCACCGAGCTGGAAATGACCGAAGGACGCGGAATCGGGGCACACGTCACTCCCTGAAAATTGTCAACAATGAGTACACAAAGGAAGATGGAGTACATGAAACTGAAGGGCGACGACTTTGAGTCTTCCCGTCGTCGAAGAAAGTTGGTTGAAGGAGTCCTCGCTTTTTTGGTGGACTCGCAAGATAAATCATTCTCCCACGACGAACGTGGCGTGGTCATCTTTCTCCGACTCCGTTTCCACGATGGGACCTGACCACGAGCCAGGGGGCAGTTGTGGCACACCGTCGTCGGTCCAGAAATCAGTGGCATCATCATCTCCGTCTCCTTGACCCAAAAGTTTGATCCCACAAATAATACTTGAAATAATAGCACCAACACATCACAAAATATCCTAGCAACACTCGACACCAACTGTGGAGGCGAGCAGTTTTCCCCGCGGAACTCTTCAAGGAGTCCCAGGTGTACGCTGAAATTGAGGCAGGATGAGCTGAAAGATTGTCTCATAATACGGCTGGAATTGAGGAGGGAAGCTGAGAAATGAAACTCGTTTCCAGAGTTCTCTCCAAAAAAACAATGTGAAGAGAGACGGAATTGGGGCAATATGGATTTGGCTTCGTGTCACAAGGTTAAAAAGTGTGTTTTTTTTGTCTGAAGCGTCTCTATCTTATCCAGTTTCTTTTTTAAATCGGCAGTGTTTCTCTGGACACAGGACGGAGGAGAAAAAACTCAATGTTTTACTACTCTTTGGGGAAAACTGTGAAAGCGATAAGGAGACAGGTTATGATGCCAACAAGATAGTAATCTTTGGGTATAATTTCCTTGATGGCGCACACTTCGCCTCCTTTTGTGTCTTGTTTTCCTCCAACGCGAGAGTTCTGGTAGAGACAAGTGTAATGGGAGCTAAAACGATTTAAAGAGACAAGGGATGATGGGGCGAAGATTATGGCAGTGAAAAGTGCGTATCATCATCACTCGCTCCCACTATTTACAGTCTACAAAGCGATTGAATGTACGTATACCGCCTTAAATGAACACTGAGAACACACTTAAAAAATGAATGAACATGACAAACGCTTATCTGTCGTGGTGGTGGTAGATAAGGGAAAAGTTGACCAGTGTTCATTGAAGGTTTTGGTTCTTGATTTTCGAACGACAGAGCTCAAGTCATGTTTATTCTCAGTCTTGACTTGAAAGAGGTTCTATGATTTTTGTGTAAATATTAATTCGGTTCCTTTTTCATGGTCACTCTTGAAAAGTTGGTCATTGAGTTTTTGGTTCACCTTGTTTTCGTCTCCTACACCATGTAATCCCTCTGCCTCCTGAGTTATCTCTGGAAAAAAGTTCTCTTTTTCAAACAAATTGTTGAATACAAAAAAAAACTTCACTTTGTCCTAGACGATGGCCTATATTCCGAGAAACTCAGGGAGACGGCGAGGAGAGTGTGGGAGAAGGGAAAAAATGTCTTTTCCAAAGTTTGGATATTAGCTTCGTCGTAAATTCAACGACGGCGACGGCGTTATGGACGGGTGGTGGATGAGTTAGGAGAAAGCTGGATGACTAATGGTGTCCGTGGCAGCTCAAAGATTTGTCCAACTCCCACTTTATGTTCCATGACTGATGTCATTTGCAAAGTTCGTTCTGGAGGTAGGTGGTCCGCACAGAGAAAATGAGAGAATAGTAGTCGTGGTGGTGGTGCTTTTTTTCGCTGTTATCTCCACCAGCCATCTAGGAGAGTGCCGACAAGGATCCTTTCCAGAGCAGATCCACCACCGCAACCAGCCTCTGCGTATTATCCACGGTCTTCTTCCTCCACAATTGACAATGAGCATCCATCTTTTACGGCCGGAAATAAATCTGAAAATGATCAGAGGAGAGAAAACATAAGACTCGAGTGAAATGGAGGATAAGAGAACAGAGAGAAAAAACTCGTTTGTCGCTCCTGAATGAGGAGGATCATGTAAACATACAAAATGAATTCTCGGCGGCTCTCGATGAATAGCAATGGTAAAGCGCTAATTCAGCTCTTGTATGTGTAGCCTCCAGGAAAAAAAGGACTGGAGCAAAAATTAAATGCACAATCGTCTCGCAATCCATTTCGAGTCCCGAACAAACGTCTACCGCTGCGGGAAGGCAGAAATTAACTACATTTGTCAAGTCACTCAGTATGATGAGGCGCTTTAAAAAGAGCAGCTGAAAAAGTTTCCATGAACATACATATGTCTCTCTCTAAACACACCACAATCCGTTCCTTTCCACTCTTAGCCGGTGTCACTAATTGATAAATGTGCTACGCCTTCTAGTTACACATTTCCAGGTTGTTGGTCTCTCCATTTAAAAAAAAAACTCGTTGTCATCCTCCCGTTAAACGATGAGACCACAAAACACAGGAGCGCATATAGCACACTAATATGCATTTCAAGCGTCGTCCTCGTGTTTTTATCATAATTCCACCAACTTCTCCATAACTCTCGCAATCACACAAATGAATGAAGTGACACAACTCTCAGCAACCACAGGAAAATAATCATTAACCAGAAATCCTACCAAACATTTCCGTCCACACAAGCACACACACTCTCTCTTTCTTTCGCTCTCAAAAGCGTGTAGATTTATGACACAAGTTTCGAATCGGTATTCAGAGCTGCACAATTTTTTTTCCTCCACAAAGGAATTCCATTTACACCACTCAAAACAGCACAAAAATACACACAGACTCGGAGAGAGCATTTTTCACCATTTTATCTCAAAAAATCGGGACACAAGCTTAGCGAAAGATGGAGTTCAATGGAGGAACACGGTACATTTATGTCGACAGTTTGTGCTCCCACTCGTGTTTTTCTAACCCCTCCCTTTGGCTCTGTCTCCCCGAAATGCCTCCCCATCCGTAATTTATGACTGTGTGTACCTGAATAATGCGCAATCAATGTCGAGGATCAATAATAAAAATCAGCTTAAACAATTCTTTTTTTTTCTCCACGAAACATGAGAACGGAGCTTTATGATCATCGAAGCTCGAGTGAAAGTAATTTTCCATAAAAAAGTTGAGTGGAAATCACCGAAAATTTTGAGGATACTGTTTGTAGCTTCTCCGGTTGAACATGGGAGAGCATTTGGAGAGTTTCCACGAAAGGAATGAATTCCCACAGAGAATTTATTTGTGCTCACAAAATGCGCTTATCGCCGCGTGGAGACACGGGTGAGGCCTGATTATAGTCCATAAATGAGTTATTGTTCGTTCTCACAAGTATAATTGTGATGTGGAATGCATGCAATTCTTGAATGGCAAATACAGTGTCTATTGCAACGCAGACGAGAACAATACACAATGACGAGTCTTGCAAAGCAAACACTTCTCTAGAGAAGCAAGCAAAATGATAAAAGAGAGAAGCCTGGATCGCTGGAAAGACTGTCTCAACTGCAACTTTCTGACAGATTGCCAGTACAACTAGGCCGTATTCATGGTGTCGGCTTTCTGGTGACAAGGAAGGAAGACAAAAGAGCATCTCTCTTTGTTTATCAATCGCACTATCTCCGAGCCCACAACGCAAGGATGAATGGAGAGCGACAAAAGTTAATGGGAATGCAGGAAGTTATGTGGAGATACACATTGAGGAACTACGTCTCGCTCGCGTAATTGGTACTCTTTCTCCTTGAGCAGCGTTCGTCTCTCAGCGCAACAACATAATAATGATAATTAGTTCGCAAGAGTAAATATCCTCAGAAGTTTAAGTAAGCCTTAGACTGAAGGGGTGGTTGTGCGACGTATTGAGTCGCGATAAGCTCTTCACGTCCCCAGAGTCACAACAATGTTCTTTGAACACAGACATTCATTCTACTTAACTCTTGTGCATTTCAGTTTGTTCCCAACTTTTTACAATAGTCATTAATATATTGTCAGTGGAGATTCCCATTTCCCCTAATTTGGAACTTTTTTTTCCCTTTCCACAAAGGATGGAATCCGAAAATATTTTGTCATTTATCAGCCCTGCGCTGTGAACACACACATTTTTTTCATTTCGCTGATAAAAGGTCTGAGTCAAAAGTCTGGTTTTGCGTGGAAAATGAGGTGTGAACTCGGCTCGTTGAAGCTGACACTCTTTCATTTGAAAAAAAAATCTGCTTCACTCTTTCCCTCGAAATACGTATGAAGCAATAAAAGGAATTAAAGGACTTGGAATAAATCCTCATCAACCTTGCCTACCGGATATACCTACTTATCAGCGACAATCTTCCACTGTTCGTATCACATGCACAGACACATCAGAACGAGACGACAGTTTTTGTTTAATTTCCAGCCTTGCTTCTTTGGCCAGCCAAAAGCCAAGGAAATAAACTGACTTTATCTGTAATGGAATCTGTGTGTGGAGGCTCAGCAGGAGGACAGAAGTCGTGTTTCCACATTTACGCTGCTCTTAATAAGAAATTTAATTTGGGAAAATGAATCAAGTAATTTCATTGCAAACAGTTTCGTATTAAATGTCGGATCTTGTTTACGACCTGTAAAAAAGGGGATGATGGCACGACCTGATAGAGAAATAATTAGTTTTCTGAGCAGCAACAGTAGCTGCCTTTTTCACAAGTAAATGCACCCAATATCTATGTGTGATAAATGTGTGCATTTAGTTTTTTTATGCAATCCACTACGCTTTCCTCCAAAGTTGTAAATTGGAGCTGAAGTGAACTACGCCAAATTGTTCCCAACGGTATAATCTGCAGAGTTTTTGTACACGTTGATATAGAGTCTAAAAAGCAAATTTGTGTTTACATAGAAGTATGCATGAAATATCATCTCGCCCGTTCACCGCTTGCGCTCGTTTGGGACCGCTTTGCAAATATGAGACAAGTAGCCTAAATGTAATTTTTTTGCACAATTTCTTTCCGCGTTTTATCCTTTTACTCTTGACTTTCACTTGAAATCATCGACTTTAAACAATTATTATGCGTTTTCCTTTTACGACAAGATAGACGGGAGTCATTTTATTTTCTACTATTAATGCTACCACGACGAACACACATAAGAAATCTGGTTTATGTCATCATCACATGAAAATTTGACTACGTCATAATTTTCCAACCCAACAACCTTTGTGGAGGGATACAAACACGGATCTTTGTTGCCGGACGTAAAACCAAGTAAATTGACGTGACTGGAACTGATAAAGACTAAACTGAAAACTTTTCCTGGTAGCGCAACCCAAACTGCATCACCCCCAAAATATATTACGCTAGATCAGTTTAGTGGAAACACAAAGACGTAGTAATTGATACACCGCCTGTTATCACGCAAATAGAGCCCACCAAAACTCCGGAAATTCACGCACCGCACACTCAACAGCAACTCACCTAAAATTCATGGAAAGCTAACGTTAGGCATAAACAAAAATTGGAGCGATGGCGGCACTATTTGTTTCATCGAGGGAACGCTCATCGTCTCCGCCACACTGACGTCTATGCCTGCATCATGGACCATGCATAATGCACACGGAGAGGCGCTCCCGATTTCCAAAGAGCATTAGTGATGCGCACTATATACTCTATAATATTTTATTGTATCACTGCAGTATACTGGACTACCGTGATCTACTCAGTGGTCAGCGAGGTTTCCTGTCATTTCATTTTCTCGCCAGGCTGCATTTCCCCAATCGATACGAGGCGACGGGTGAACGATGAGCTGGAGTGAATTGCACTGACTACAAGGAAAACGATTATGAACAAGAATCATCATCATCGCATTTTCCCCATAAATTTTTACCCACCCTTCACCACCACCACAACCACCATAATTTTGAGGGAGAAACTGGATATAAAAAGTACGCAGTTACGTGAACCCGATACGTTTCCAAGTGATACAAAGAATGTGGCGCATATCAGCGCTTTTGGAAGTACGTCAAAGGCGGCCCAGGGACGGGAGATTTTTTTTTGTTTCTCCTTGAAAAAGAATGGATTCACTTGTTTTTGTTGTACACGGAAAGTGTGCGATGTGATCACACAAGAGTCATTATTGACGAAAGTGGCTTTTTACTAGATTTACAAAATGAAATTTGTTCGGTCAATGCACCATGAATTAGATGAGTGAGACAATATCTTCAGAGCGTTTTCGTCTATAAACTCTGGTTCTTTCTTGTAGCGTAAGTTCGCTAGCATAACTACAACGATGGGCTAGCAATGAAATCTGAAAAAACTCACTTTTTCCCTGTGTTGCGATAACAGATTGGTTTTTCAACCCCAATTCCAATCGTGCTGTAGCGATAAAGACTGGAGTGTGGTGATGTTGAGCAGATCACTTTGTGTCATTGAGAGTGTAGCATTTTCTATAATGTGCTTTATGAACATTTTATGATGGAACAACGCATTATTACAGAGCCACGACAGGACTCACAACAGATTATACACCTTTTACCATGAAAGGATGAATAACTGGATTTTTTGGAGAGGGATACAGACAGAGAAAAAAGATATTTGATCGATGTGGCGACAACTATGTCATCTCCCCGTCTTTTACGCGAGTCTCGAGGATTTCGAGGTGTAAATGAGAGGCGAGTACAATTTGAAGACTCTCGGGATTCACCATTTGGGTCGTGAGAGTGTCGCGACGACATGATCATCAGTCATTTGCAATTTCGCGTCTCTCTGAAAAATTGTGCGAACGTGTTTCAGCAGAGTGTGAATTTCTTGTCGCAAAAGGAAATAGCTAATTGGAAAATGAGCTCCGTCATAAATTCCACCACTGCTTGTAAGGAAATACAGAGTCGGAGTAGAAACCTGACGGGAGTGTGGTGAGGTGGTCACTAAGCAAAGCGTGTGATTTTAAGGAAATCCGACAGGAGCTCAGGAGAGACAGGGAGAAAGAGCTCAAAGATAATCTTGACTGAAGTCTGACAGGATTACGTAAGGAAATGACAAATTGCATGTGCCACCACACGAGATACAAATGGCTTGTCAGGAGAGAGACGGAGGACTTCGCAACAACGCATTGAATCCATGACATTTATTCGTGTCTATTATACATTTGTGCTCCCAACAACGACTCCTCCATCCATCTACCAATCTGTTTATAGAGCTCCTCTTAACCACAAGCTCACTCACTGTTACTAAATAGAGAAAGAGATAGAAATGGACGAGTGTGTTTGATGATTCTCTGGATTTTGTGCAACTATGCAGTATTATTTATGTGTGGTCGTTTGAGGAGTCGACCACATTTTAAGGTTGACGAGCAGCTTTTCAGAAGGATATTGAGGTTGACCTCATGTCAATCAGTTGACGACATTCATCCCACTGAACATTCATATACTTACACGTATAATATGCTGAAAAACTAGTACTCTGTATTAAGGGCGATGGTCACAAAAGCAGCCTTCCTATCTGCCAATTTCCATGATCAAGTTGAATCCTTGTACAATCCTCAATGAACTGCCAATCTGATTGTGATTAGGGAAAAGCGTGTAAAATCGTCCATGTTATCGGCGCAATTAATTCATCGACAGACCATTGGCAAGTGTTGAGAATGTTGCTCAACCAAACTATCGTCACATCATTACATTCATTTCTCCCATCATCCTTGTTGTCGTCAGCAAAAATAAAAATCCGCAAGTCTCTACACTTTGAGAAAATAATGACGACTCCTGCAGCTCTCATGTTGTTTGGCTGATGGTTTTCTAGCGAAGTCAACCCTTTTTCTGTTACCCCACTGACCTACACATTGTTGCGGACTGTGTTGTCTTAAATGCATAAATTGACGAAGCCAAGAAGCTCAGCAATATGACAAGGGAAATTCTCTTCTAGCAAAATTTGGTAGCGAAATATTTATTATTTTTTGCCTCTCTGTCTCCGATTTTCCTCGATTAGACGTTGTACAGACGGCAAGCTGAGTTGGTCTCTTTGAGGAATAGAGACGGAGGCAAAATAAGATCTCAAGGGAGTCGACATCTTAATGTGCCATCGTCCTCTCTACATTGTTATTACTAAAGCTAGCAGCGAGACGAGTATCACACATCATCATCATTACGTAGAACACCATGACCGCGCGCGTCTAACAGCAATATCTCTCGACAAGATTCGAGTTGTGTGAGAGGTATCGCTGTGAGCGTATAAAAACTACGCGACATTTCTTCACAAAGTCCACACGCGTCTACATTAAATAACGTTCTCTCTCTCTCTGCCGTTAATTTCATTTCTACTTTTCGTTAGCCATTTCTCTCTCTCGAGTTTCTCGGCTCTCGATGTCTTTCTCTCGAAAATTGCTTGAAAGAAAAGTTTGAAGACTGTCGTGATGGAATTTTGTTTTTCACTTGTACTATATTGCGGAAAAAAGTGATGTCTTCGCAATGCAGTTAACCCCAAAAGGCAAAGTCAGAGAGAAACCACCACGACTTTTTTAACCCTTCTGCAAACCATAAGGGGCTGCTGTGAGCTCGCAGATGTTTTTAATTATATACGAAATGCCCTAGAAAAAGTTCTCGACGAGATCCACCCTCCTTCAAACAAAAAACTCTCAAATTACGTGGAGATTTTGGGTAGAGACTTGGCCATGTTTGTGTTCGTCTCCAAGCCTCGAGTTCTTGTCCTGACGGTATGAAATTTGAAGAGAAATAAAAACCGCAGTGTGCATTATTTATCCAAAAGCTGTCCTCTGTGCCATTGGTAATGCATAACGGATTCGAGGGCAGCTCATAAAATTCTAAATTTCATTACATGGAATTTGACATGGTGCGCGTCCTTTCTTGACAGTTCGCCTTTTCTCTGAGTCAAATCGAGACACTTCTTTTCCCGGAGTAATAAGGCGTACATAATTTTCGAGCGCAGTGGGTAAACTCGGAATCTCTCGAATAATTAACCTTTTTCCTACCCTCTCACTTGAGCCTTGTGAGCACTGCATTCGCATGAATTTTTTACCTCATTTCACATCTTTATTTGGACCTGTTTTCGTGTTTGCTCTAAAGACGGATTTCCTCCTCGAGGGGAGTGAGAAAAGCTCAAAAGGCAACTACTCCTCTGTCTCTGATCCCTTTTTCGCATAACGAGAAGTCGGGCATGTTGGCAAACAAATATCTACTCGCTTCCCATTTTGAGTGTTCATCCACCAGAAAGAATCCAATGTATATTTTTACACTGATGATGTTGATTCAGGGAGACAGAGAGAGAGAAGCGATATTAGCAAAAGGAATTTTTTGGATGAAGGGAAAAATGATTCAGGAAAATTGCCGACTGCCAAGAACACTAGGAAATCTCTCTGTTCTGGAAGCCTCACCCAAGACGATGTAGAAAATGGCAAAGGGAAAAAGATACATATATAATCGATCTGCATTATCTTCTCTGGAGCTGAAGAAAAAAAGTGCGTACATACCATTCGTCATGGTTGGATGAACAAAGAACTCTCATGTTCGCTTCATTTTCAAAGATTTGAGTAAAACGACTGCGAAAACGAAGAGAGTTTGTGGAGTAAGTGAAGGAGAGAGAAACGATGTACATGATAATACCCACTTTTTTAGGGTAAGACACAGAAAATCCACTCTTTTTCGAAAGGGTGTTGAGCAAAAGGGTTTCTTCTTGAACCAAACCCACGGCATATTTCTCTCTCAAACGCTGTACTAAA
This sequence comes from Alloscopus bannaensis, assembly GCA_027743745.1. Classification (NCBI taxonomy): domain Eukaryota; kingdom Metazoa; phylum Arthropoda; class Collembola; order Entomobryomorpha; family Entomobryidae; genus Alloscopus; species Alloscopus bannaensis. The sequence continues at coordinate 35,870 of JAHZMW010004021.1, forward strand.
GAATGGTCCAGAGAGCTGAAAGAAATCTAGTTAACTCTCCATGTACTCAAATGATATGGTCGCTTGAGTTGGAGCGCATATGGTGCGAGGAATTGAGTGTAATACGACGTTATTGTTGTTCTTTGAGACACATCGTCCCACGCATTGTTTTTACTCGTTGTTCTTCCTCAAGGAAGAGAAATGATTTGGCAAAACGAACTTTTCCACTACTCCTCGTTTTTTTTGGTGTGATAAGACGAAAAAATATGAATAGCAAAGTGTGTGGAGAGAGACACAATATCATTCATTCATACATACGCCATGAGGCAAGATAGGACACTCACTTCAGTTTTACATGGATGTTTGGTCCATTACGTTGGTGTTTCCAGTCAGCGTCGTGGTGGCGGTGATGTTGAGGAAAAACAAACAGATGAGAGAGCGGATGTCTTGTCGTAGTCTACCCGCATATTACATTAAACATCACTTCCAGATTAACTCTTTCAGACGAACTCTCCTTATGGCAGAGAGAAATATGTGTTGGAAAAGTCAAAGAGTCCATTATACGGGCAAGAAGGCTCTCTCTCAGTTCATAATTCTCTGGACAAAAAAAAACACGTATCTTACTCCACTCGTAGAGCCCACGTTGAATTAGTGTAACTCCTTAAACTGTGCGACCGCACAGGGCAGCAGTCCAGCGACTACGCTCTTACATTTCCATCAGATTCATAATAATCATAGTTTCTCCGCTCAATATGTACTCAACCTTTACGAGGTCTGGAAAGATGTTGTGGTAGCTCACAACGAAACAATGCTCACAGGCTCTCTCCTTTGTTTTCTCCCCAATATCCATAAACTCACAAAAGGAAGCATACATTGTGTGAGGCTTGCGCTTTTTTACGGGTGCCACTCCACACTCCTTTCCCTACTGTCATTCCACACACTCGCACATTAGACTACACGTTTTCGTTTGGTGAAAATGAAAATTTCTCAAACAATGCAAACTCCCTTTGATGAGGTCGGTTTTTGTAGGAAAATATTATTATTTTTTCATACACCTAGACTCCAAAATATTATGGATGCTTTGAGGCAGATAGCCTTACACTGTTATTATTGTCCCTGGATTTAGTTATAAGGCCTTTTCTGTTTGAAAGCTTTGGTTTTAAAAAGATTTTTTTTTGAGAACTTTGAGTACCATAAAGCACCCATTGCCATGCATTGGAGAGTGTCTCTCCAACAGATTTGAAATGTAAGAAAAAACCACTTCACTCTTCCATTTTGCTGGGAAGCTAAGCAAAAAAAACTGGTGTATCTCCCACTTTTTTTTACTAGACTGTCAATGTCAACAACAACTAAAACCTGAGAGTCTACTAAGAGTCTGCACACACAAACACAGAGTTATTACGGCATACGCTTTGCGATCTGAGTGCCAAGGAGACGAATGAACGGTGCGGTGTGCACATGTAACAAGTTCTGAACGAACACTGACTCCCCAACCCATAGTCCACACGCTTTTTCCTCTCCCCCAATATTCCTTTTAATATGTATTACTCTAGCTGCTGTGGTGACTGACTTGAGAGAGTGTGTCTTATCCTCGAAGCAGTAGGGAGAAAAAAACTTATCGCCGACTTTTTGGTCGCTGTTTCAGAGCAGAGTGTATAGAAACAGTAAAATGTGCTGTCATATAGTAAATGTATATGCTCACGTAATCATCAGCGGATCCGTGGCATATAATAATATACAAAAAGAACATAGGAGTAGTAGCGCATATTTTTGTAGATTTCACAAAAAACCGAAGTACGAGAGAGTTGTAGAAGTAAATATGTAGGAGAAGTCGGTTCATTCGGTCCTCACACTTTCTATTCACTTCTTTGTAACCGATTCTGAATGGTTACCAAGCTACTATATAAAACATCACACTTGCACACTTGAAGATATTATTTTTGCCTTTTTTCTCTCAAGAAAACACCATCTCACCCATTGCCTCTGTCTCTGTTTTATATGCCCAAAGAAACTAACGAAACAAAGAAAGATGAGAAAGGAAGCATTTCTTTTTCTCCAGACATTCACACACACACATCAGAGTCTCAATAGAAAAAAATACGATTTTCTTTCTCCACGTAAAAGGGACGAGTTGAGGCCCTTTTTATTTGGTGTATTACAAAATGAGTGTGAGGACAATTGGTCAAAGTCAAAAATGCAAACCCAAGGAGCAAGTACCCCAAAAGCCAAAACCTCAACGGAGGAATATTCACACCGTTCAAAATTGCAGCACACAAACAAGGTCACCAAAATTCAGATTTTGTTCAATAGTACAAACAAAAAGTGACGATTATTCTTATTGGCATTTCTAATCAAGTAATAGTCTCCCAATAGAAAACGTTATTGCACATTTTTATAGCTTTCAGCATTTCGCTATTGACCAAGAGTCACCACGACCATATACGAAGCAAGCCTTCGGTAATTCTAATTGATACTCATTCTCTCGATTCATACACTTAAAATGCATTTGACTTTTTGCACTTTGACATTTTTGAGGTTATTGCCTCGACATATTTTCCGTACACCTCACACTGTATTATAATATAATATAATATTATGTATCATTTTATTTCTCAGCCATCGTCTTTATTCTTTTTCCACAGTCGCTTGTACGGCCTTACACAAACGAAGTTTCATTTCCAATTTCTTCCCTTCCTAAACTTTTTTAGTTTCCTCTTTTTCTCTCTGAGAGAGAATCATAAAGATCGGCGGAGAAAAGAAAGAAAAATTCATTTTCAATTTCAACTCATTTCACTGTCTTCTCCATACTCTACCAAAAGAGAAAAGAGCTTATCCGTTTTTTTCTAGAATTATATAATATTCAAAAAGCGTTTTATATCGGTGCTCTTTGGCTACTGTACAAAACCTGCCACTCTTCCTTTTTTACTGCTCCCTTTCAATATATTTTTTTTTCTCTCTCTGTTGCCTTTTTTTCCACTTCATGTATGCTTCAACCTTCAAATCCATCCTCACTTTTGTTCATCTGCATTGGCAAAAAAAACGAATGTGATATGAGATGATGATGGTATAGGTTATAAGCCGGCCTTGTCTCTAAGCCAATGACTCCTACTTCAACATTTTACCTCACGCATTGCATGCAAACACAAACAGAGAGAACTCTATCAAAGCTCACTAGATTACCATATGCACTTTGGAAATGGCACGCACAAAATCCTCCTTATCTCTCGTGTGTCTTTCGTTCAGATATGTATTCAGTTATTTCGGGTGTCTCTATATTGATACACCATACATACATATGATATTAAATGCAGTTTTTTTTCAAGGGTGCCTTGATTTTTGAGTGTGGTCTGTTTTTCAAGAACGAAAACATCATCATCATCATCTCAACTCCTTATATGAGAGAATGTTATATGGCGAGTTTGGAGCGGTTACATTTTGAAGGAAGTTGCACGCTTGTCTGACATTATACAATGTGTGTACAGGACAAAAGTGAATGAGCTGAAAATCCTTAATGTACACACACTCACTTTTTACACAGCAATCCGTCATTCACTTACATTTCATGTTAATATGCATAAAATGTGTGTGCGATCTGGTTTGAAATAGCCTGCATCACGATACAAAGCACTGATGGTTGGAATATTTTTAAACCTCGAACAGTGTGTGAAAGAGGCGTAATATATAAATCAATACGGGAGTGCATAAGGAATACTTATCGCAGCGATTACTCAACAAGTAAATACAGCGAAGACGACGGAGTTGTACATACTTCCTCAAGAATTTAGGGGATGATGCTACTCCTAAAGAAGACTTTTACTTTGCTCCGCATTGTAAATGATCATAATGTATGTAATGGGACTGAGTGTGATGGAGACTACAGTGGTATTGGTTGTTCACATGAAGGAGAGAGATGAAAATGTGAGTTTTTTAAAAGGATGAAAAAAAGGAAGCACATGAAGCGATGAGCATGTAAACATGCACACGCACATCATGTGCACTTGTTCATATTTGTTTTCCTTGATAATATGCGTTACATAAAAAAGGAAGACGAAGATGCTCTCTCTCTTGTCCTGTAAACAGAGGAGAGTGTGAGTTATTTTATGTGTACACCGGAGTTGATTATGTTTACACATGTAACTCATCTCACACGCGGAGAGCATCGAGGAAAACGCTAACAGTAAAGTCTGAATTATGGTGGTGTGCTCAGTGGAGGAAGGAATTTTGTATTTTTAATGCTCTTATTCACACACATACACAGCATGATAAGCTCGCCATTTATCTGATTGTGATAAGGCTGGAGAAAAATCCTCTTTAAAAACCCAATGACGACGGCAGGGCGCTCCTATAAAAATGATAATAATATGAGATTTTTCAGTTTACCATCCTAAGAATGGGTGGATGTGGGAAAGTGGAGATGCAACTGTGCATAGAAAAAGCATCCTCGTCATCATGAATGAAGTAGTGTAGCAGCGTGTCACTTTTCCTCATAATTTGAAATGTTACGAAGATAAAAAAAGCGGAGAAAGACTTATTATTTTATGATTATTACAAATTTTCCACTGTCTCAGTAATCTCCGGGAGGAAGAAGAAATATAGAAGTTAAGACGACTCTCCATTTGCCCCTGCACTTAACTTTGAGAGAAATGCAGTTGCTGCGGAAAGTGGTAGTGAAGTGAATGACGATGAAATAAAGCAGTTACCCTATTACACAACAAGATTATTGCAGGCTACTAACTAGCTCAGTTTGCCTAGAACATAGGAAACGCTGAAAGGACAAATACGGAGTACACGCTTGTAGGCAAAACCAGTTCGATATGGCAGTAATTTTGAGGGAAAAGGCTGGAGCAAACGGATAATAAATGAATAAACAAGCTCGCAACGGATTTGCATACATGTCTCGCACTAAATAAAGCTTTTTTATGCACACAGAGTAAGAGAGAGAGTTGATTTAAATCCAAACTCTTGCCAATGCCAACACACACTCTGCCAATGAACTACTGCAATTGACGTGAACATCTCTCAGAGCCAGACAAAGTTGCATGCACACACTCGACTCGCCGCCAAGAAATAGCGGACCCAACTCTCATCTGAGAGCGACAGAGTTGAGGGTTAAGTGGATATTGCAAATAAGATCAAATTGAGGAATGGGAGCTGCACAGCGCGGAGTTTCGTAATGCATGACTTTTTCCACGTAATTATCCCTTTACAGAGACGCTCTTCGAGAGGCACAATGCTCGTCTTTGTGCAAACACTTGAACACAAGTGAAGACGGAAAAAATAGTGCTACGCATTGCAATAAAAAATGTGATGCTCTGCAATGTTTACTACACGCCTCTTTTTTTATCTCACAAAACGCTTCCAGTTTCCTCTGTCTGTGTGTCTAGATTAGACGGAAATGTACCACACTGAACTTGTGCTCGTTCAAGGGAAACTCGGCTTTTATTGATGCTACACCACGAGTACGCGGACTGAACTAAATAAAATCATTGATGAAGCTCTTTCTCGCGTAATTGTACCAGAAGCAAAATTTTTATAAGTGCATAAACCATTCCTCTTGCGTGGCTTTGTTCTAGGGATTCCATTTCGAAAATGTATTTTTTCGCCCCTTTTTCTTCCAGTCGTTGTACGGAGATATGTTATTGATTTTCTGAGCTTGTCAAAACTATTTTTAATGCCGTAAAAAACTGAAGAAAGAGATAAAGGATGAGAGTACACTTTCGTAGGGTTGTATCGTTTTAAAGAAATGACTTATTTTAGTGTACACTGCAAACTAGAAATATCTCCGTTAAAAAGACCTGCGAACGTGATGATGCTCCAGTGTTGAATGTCTTGAAATGAAGTATAATATTTAATTTTCTTTTAAACGTTCAACAATCCAATAGTACAAAACCTTTTTGGGGATGTGATGAGGACAACGAATCGAAGCATGATGATGATGATGACAACGCGTATTACTTCAGTTATCACTAGTCACCGGAGTCTAATTTTTTCCTTTTTACTTTGCTTACACTATAAAAGCTGCTCACGAGCTGGTTGTAAGTGCACACAAATGGAAATGGTGAGAGCGAGAAACAAGGAAGAGAGAGTGGGAGAGAGAAAACATGTGTTAAAACCCTGAGGACACACACACATGAAGTCATAGTGATCATCGTCAGACATAGATGCATCACACAATTTTTTGGCCACATATAAACTTTTACTCCTTTCCCAAGGAAATGGTGCATAAAAACATGAAAATAGTGCCATGACAGGAAAATAGGGAGAGAGTCGGAGACGTTGTGCAATAAAACATGATGGATACCCCGATACGAAATTGAGATCAGCGACCTGGGAAATACCAGTAATTGGGACATATGCCATTAGTGTGAGGCGGCGGGATGGTCATAAAAAATCAGACACCACATCGGTCCGGTCACCCATCGCACCAAGCCAAAGGGCAATGCACAAATCGTGAGTACAATATGTGGTGTGCATGCACCACCACAACTAGGACGAGCAATCTTTCCGGGCTTTTTTCTGAAAGACAGATTAATTGGATGACGCGAGGTAATATTGGATTGAATTTTGAAACCAAAATAATATTGGAAGGATATAATATGGATAAGTAGTTTGCTCATTTTCGAACTCGCGGTGATGCAATACTCCGATATTTTTGTCCAGGAAGCTTGAGCGATATGGTCGACCTAATATTATTGCCATCAGTTAGAATTGTGGGTAAAAATATAATATGCGTGCTAAAATGCAGTTAGATAGAATGAGAACTGTGACATAATTCCTGGAGGTGAAACACTTGTCCTCCATCATTGTCTAAAATACTACATAAATGGTCCTGATGACTCATCACCACCACCAATTTATAATTGATTTAAGTTGAACTTTGTGGATTGTTACACTGGTTTTCATATAAGTAACCATTTAGGTCTACAAAGATTGCAAAATTTGAATACCAATGCAGTTAAATTATAGAGCAAAAGCTCCGAGTATTAGTTTCCCATCAAAATATGAGTGCTACTCATGCGAGTTTATGAAAACCTTATGGATTTTTTTTCATAGGGAGTAGTGAACTGGACAAGTAGCACAAAAGAACACTTCAAACTTTTAAGCAAACTTGAGAGAGAAAAAATGGTTCGCACTTACGGCAGAGAAGAGTGGTTATCTTGACAAATGTTACCAATCCTCTTTACTAGAAAAATGTGTCGTTTGGTTCTTTGCTAAGTTACCTGAACTGTCAGACAATACGTAGAAAATTACTTGTACAACTTGTGTAAATATCTTTGCGGTCGCTGTGGGTCTTAAACTCAAATCTTCAAATTATTTGTCTTGCTGTGTTTCGAGTAAAATACAGGAATTGGACCACGTAAGTGAACCGCTGACACTTTGTAAAAACTTGAAAACACCAAACCCGAAACAAGGAGCAACTATTTTCCGAAAGTTTATGCTGACCAATCGTGGAATTCTTTGCTTAAAAATCCTTGAATTTATACTTTTCAAGGTTTCAAGCGACCACTTTTTTGCTGCATCAAGCCAGGTGCACGAACTATGTTGAAATGCTGAGCAAAAAGGGGGAGTACATTGAGTTTTTTTTAGACAAGATGCGAATAATCCCCCAACAAAACACAATGAACCAACAAATAACGAACACAACGCAGCGCACATTTTCGCGAGGAATTACCCACAGTTCTGACACAGTCGCAACGAACCGAAACGCATATTATTGTTGAGAGCGTCAGCAAACTCATCAACTAGACTATGTATCTTGTGTCATTACATTTTTTTCTGCGCGGAGATCTTCTCCACAAGCTCCAACACTCTACCTGTGCCTGTATTTCTTCTACATGCTCCAATTTTGCCAAAAATATTGTATTACCTATAACGCCCGCGGAGAGCTCCATCCCAGCGGAGCATCATTGGTTTTAACGCTCCCACATTTGCTTCAGCTGGAAAGGATCACCATCACTTTTTCTTCTCAATATGTGGTGCAATTCAGTCGCAGACAACGGTATGAAGTCATATCAGTTTTTTCATAGACACACTCAAAAATTGCGTTTCCCTTTTCCCATTACTGTTCTCGTCTGACAAACTCGTGAAATTCCTATTACTATTCCTATAAAATTTCAAGAGTGAATTCGCAAAACTCATTCGAACTCTTCCCACACAGAGATATTGTATAATAATATAATATTTTGATATTTCCTGATGATGATATAAGGTCCGAGGATATTATATGCATTTAGATTAATTTCAGGGTTGTTTGCTTGTGACGACGAGATGATATCAAATGATTGCGAATTAAATTAATTCGTTGCAGCTGTACATTAGCTTATGTGACACAGCCGGATGTACGATTATTATTAATGGGCAAGTTCCACATTAACAGCAAGTGTGGCTTAAACACACATTGACAGCGTTCTCTCTTCCCTGGACGTCGTCGCGACTGTCTGAAGTAATACATGTAGCCATCAACTGATGATAATAATGATGTGTGCACATGTAATTATCTTCAAATTACAGTCCGTCTCTTCCTTGAAATCCGTTGGAAAAATAATAAGGTGTCCTGATTTCACACAGTCGGCAATTAAACTTTTTGGGGTGAGTAACACGGAAAAGGGCGAGAGAATTGAGCCGATGAGCGGACCCTCTCGTGTTTCACCTTCACAAACTTTATAATTGTTGGGTGCGAATTTTACGTAAGACTCTTGTCCCCCTCCTTCTTTTCCTCATAAGGGCTGACCCTGCCGAAAATTTTGTTTATAAAATTACTTTACACCGAAAGTGGACTGAGACTGGAGCCTCAAATTCATGAGAAACTGGTTTCAATCATCATCCTGACAAATTGAGAAGAAAAGTCTGAAATATTTTCTTGTGTGATTGAAGGTTTGGTCTACACCAAATTCCTCTTCCATTTTAAATCCTCATTCTTCAGTACACACTCCGTTTCAATTATCCCGTGATGATCGACCGATGGGGAAATCGTTAGAGTCAAAATGAATTTCAGGGAAATAACATCATAATATTTATTTTACGCACGGAGATACGATGCTTATACTTAAATCGTCTGTGTACGGAGTTGTGTGTGTTCGTTTTCAGAACAAATGTATTTGATGTCTGCATACCTTTTTTGTACGGCTTTGTTTGTTATGCTTCGCATCATGACAAACGCTTGTGGCAATCATTGAGGAGCTTACGTTCTTTTGCTGGTCGACTCATCGTCAATTTTGTTGTTCCATTCTTCAACTATTTACCTTAATGATGCACTGGGAGAGATGCAACGTTGGATTGTTTCTGAAACACGCTTCAAATGGATTGCCTGCACGAATCCTCTTAACAATGAGTACAGTACTCATCCATACGACTCTAATTAATCTACCTTGGCCATCGTTGAAATCCCGCATGACTCATTCCCACTTATTCCCCACCACCAGCATCTGTTCAACTCTGTCACACTCCGTGTCCTGTTTTTCATCTGCAATTGTGCAGCCTTTGTATGTAATTATGTCAGAAAAAATGAGTCTCTCTCTCATCACCACCAGCATCGTCGTCAACCGTCTCGACGTCAGTTTTCAAAAGAGTTTTTCAACTGTAAATTGGATGCAGATTTTTTGTTCGATGAAAAAAAACCGAGTTCTTTCCAGACTGTAGTATGTCACATACAGTGATGGGAACCGTTGTAGACAAAGGAAACACATATATATTCAATATGCTACAAAAATTTCGAGTACTTCCATCAGAAGGTACTAACCTCTAGTTTAGATCATCGTTGCCACCGTTTTTTCCTTCTTCTCAGAGTCTGCATAGCATGCGCATGAGTAATGAATGCGCTAGAAAAACTGCAGCCACATTTCTTCCTGCTCTTTTTTAACTGGTAAAGCGCACTCAACCACAAATGGCAAATCACGAGATCACTTTGAAAAACTGCATTTTCCTCTGTGATGCACACCGAAAAATACAGAGAATCGCTTTTTCACACTGTTCACAATTTTTGTAGTAGTCTCCGTTTATAACGGGAAGTGAGGAATGAGTCACACTTACGGACGTGTTTCCCAGAGAGTTCTGCTCGCTGTCAGACAGGTCCTTGACCAACTCATGGTGGTGGAATTTATGTCAGCTCTCTCTCTGTTTTTTGGTTAGAGGAAGGAAAAAAAACAACAGCGCTTCAAAGGAAACCCGGGCTTGCACTTCGACCACTTTCTCGAAATGTCGGCCTCACTCGTTCTGAAACATTCCTCTGTTTATAAAAGAGAGTATGCGGGGGGAATTCATGGATGTCTCGGTAGGCATGCAACAAATAAGGGCAACAATGTTAACGTTGCTTTCACTCTGGACACAGGAGTGAGCGTGCTACGTACAAAAGGGATGTATGTAATTGTATAATCCACGTTTAAATATCGATCCGTCCACCTATTCCCATTTTTCGGGCTGGCAAAACAATTCCACTCATATGGACCTTTTATGCAGACTCTGAGCTAGAGTTATGATTATACGCTCTTTAAATGTTTTCATTTGCTGCAGAATGAGAGCTGAAAACTTTCACATTTCGTCGAGGATAATAGAATAATTCCAAGCTGAAATTGGCATGTCACGCAATTTATTATGATTTTCAGGTTGTACGTGAAATGATTGACATGTTGAAAATGTGGCGTATGAAAAATTGAAATAATGTTTCTATCCAAAAGACAAAAATGGTGAAGTTGTACATGTGCTAATTGTGTGAAAACTTTTGATGTTACGGACAAACCTCGCTGGTTTGACATGGCTCAATAAAAGTTTGCTGAATGGCAATTTGTGTAGACTTTTTATTTTTTTTTTACTCTTTTACTGACACAAAAATGACTACTCATGGCGGTACTGCTCTCATGATTATATCCGGTCCAGGCCAATACAGTGATTGACAGAAGCAATTAAGAGTTGCATATGGTACGAGCACTTTCTTTCCGGTTCTTTTTTTCATCTTTACCGACTTCAATCCTGAAGACTAATCGGCGCAGCAGGTTTCTCGAATGGATATTTCCTCAACTGCTCCACAGCTCTGTGATTTTCATAAATTCTGATTAGGTCTGGAATACAGGGGGTACTACCACGACTCATACCTGACTTCAAATTCCAAAGATAACAAGGCAATATTCTAGTCGGAGAACTCTCATCTCAGAAATTATAGGTCATTCATCTTACGCGTAACGCTCATCGTAATCCATCACAGGCTCAGATAGCCTCATGCATCGCATGAAAAAATGAGGACAAATAATATATGTAAGTACTTTCAGCAAAATATGTTGCTCCTTTCTTCGTCATAATCAACTACAGCTATCAAAATAATCTCCCTCGGGAATTCAGATCAGTCTGAAAGCAATACCTCCTTTGTTTCTTAGGGTGCTACACAAACAAATGAGCTCCTGTCGCCCAATTTCTGTAGTAAATAAAGAAAAATGTTCCATTATTACTCACAGCGCCAGCAGAAGGAAGCACTTCGCAGATATCTTGATCTTAACAGCAACAAGCATATTATTGGGAAGTGTACCAGTAAAATATATTCAGCAACCTAGCGCACAGGCAGAAGCACACATAGCAGCACTTACTTCTTTAACTGCTTTGGATGTACTTATGTTAACTAAATGAGTACAATCACTGCCTGTTGGTGTATTTACACCGAGAAACAAGTAGTTATTTGGAGAATATTTTAGAGGTGTAGGTATATGGTTTTTTGCCAATCTGGTATCTGCAAAAGTGAGACGTAGGGGACGCAATCCTTTCTGAAACGCACAGGGTAAGAAGGTATTGCGTTGTCTTCTGAAGTTAATGGTAGTATGGAATACCTCATCAAGATATATTTTGCCACACGGAAGCAAGGAATGTGCTAATATTTGACTGCAATGAAATTGAGGAGGTACACTCCATGCCTTCATTTAATTGAACATTGAGTTTACATGCTTTTACTAGAGTTTTAAACAAATACCTACATCCTTCTTCCTGCGGGTCGCCATCTTGCCCGGACCACGCGGATCTCCATCATTTGGCCAACGAGACAGCCACGACGTTTGAGCTGAGCATATATGGCACTAGTATAAGTATATACTTATTTTGCTAACATGATGTCTCCACCTCATCTAGTTTAGTTCATCACAAAAGCGAATACTTTTGAGAGGACATTAATTTTTGTCTTATTTTTTTCGCCATCTCTTCATCAACACATCTATCCACTGTATCTTGTTAGGCTATAAATCCTGAGGAGAAGTGGGAAAAAATGGAAGTGAATCTTCCGTTGAAAGTTTTCCTACTTTTGGTCAGGATTCATAACCTCGTAAGGATTTGTCCAGTGGTACTCACTATTCTTGCTGTACTGAAGACTACACTGGAGTTCCATCATTGCAGTACATGTCATCTCCCACATTTTTGGTCCTGTCTCCTCACTCTTCCTCTCCTTTGCTTGCTCAGCAGACTTCCAGATCTCGAGTGAGAATGTGCTTTTGTATTAGCACAAAGGTACATAGTGCAAAAGCGCATTTTCGTTTGAAATCTGGAGAATCGGACATGGGAACAATCCTCACTAATCATCTCCAGTCATTTTGATCTCCGTGCATTCTTAACGTCGGCGAGATGTGCCCTGTGAGTCATTACAGCTCTCTCGGGACATCAAGTCGACTAAAGAACGCCACTCCAAACTCCTCCCTTCTCTTTTTCCACTCATCTAGGGTCAGCCAGTATACCTTTTTCGGAGAAATACCTGGAAATTTTCTACCCTGGTTGTGCGTCATTATTATTGAGAAATACATAATATTGGAGCATAACCAAACGTAGAAAGTCCAGTTTCACTCAATTTCATTTCAACTGAGAAGTCGCATTCACTTACGAAGCCTACGCAATACTGAATCCTGGAGGATCTTTATCATTAATTGAAGGTTAATTTAACAAAAAAAATTGTTTATAAATCCTATACACTATACGTCAGTTTATTCAATCATATAACTCCTAACAGCTTAAAACTCGGTAAAAGCAAACAGGAGGAATACCTAACTGTTTATTAGTCCAGTGTTTTTAGCCGAAGAAGCTAGAGCGTAACAGTGCGCAGTGCTGTCCAAGCGAAGTTCCAACCTGTGTGGGTTCACTCCTATATCGCCCCAACGTGAACAAAGAGAAGGAGGGAAAGAAAATTTAAACTTTGCAGTTTGACATGAGTGTAAGTTTTTTGTCATTTGTCCGGTTTTGCCAATTTTTTTTTTTTTGTGTTTTTGCCGGTGTTGACTATTTCTCTTGACCAATTTAATTTGTTTAATCATTTCTGAGAGAGTATTCTCGGGAGTTTTCAGTACAATTGAATTTTATTTGTAGTAGGTCTATACGGTGTGGAATTTCCGTGGATTTTTGCCACAATAACGTGGAGTCGCTTTACACTTTGAAATGCCAGTGGTGTTACGGGCAACGGAAACTCTTGAACCTTGATGGTTTTGCTCACAATAATGTTGAACGTTACCTTTATGATTGCAGATTGTGTATCGCATGCTCTGACAAGCTTGAGTAAGTTTGGAGGTTGGACTAGCATTCAGCCGGAAGACCGATCCTCAATCAGGAGCGAAACTTTCTCGGATGAGATCGTGATGTGCGACGAGCACCTTGTCCCACAACGCAGGGATGATAGGCTGGAGTTTCTATAAGTTAATTTTCACCTCATTAACTGTAGTCAAAGGGTAACTGGAAAATTGGTAACGATGTAATTTCTGTGTTCAATTTCTTGACAGAGGAGGCTGATGACCATGCGAAAATTGAGGGACTCGGTTGACAACTCACTGCCACAGGAATATATACGGTAGTGAAAAATCTTTTAAATCTTGTCCCATCCGGGATTGTTAAATTTTGCTTTCAAAATCATCCCGGATTAACTAATTTTATGTACTCCTAAAAAAA